>JABEEO010000032.1:0-73495 GCA_013364945.1 Fusarium tupiense
AGGCTAGGTATTTTAAAGGCTATTCCCTATAAACCTTTTCCTTAAAAGCTTAGAAATTCCCAGTAGGGATAATATTCTTTACTATATATTATTAGTCTTCTTAATATAGTATAAATATTATAAGAGGCTATCTTGCTATAGCGTCTCTCTTAGGATTAGTAGGCATAGCCTTAGCAGCCAAATTTCCTTTAATAGTTATGGATACATAGTGCATTATATACATGTTTACCTATCTTGCCCCAATTTCCTTTTAGCTCGGTTTGTTACCATCAAGATAATTAACGTTTTTCGGAAACAGTTCAACGGCGACGGTAACGATCTCGAGTAAGAATCCTTTATCCTTTCTATGTTTAAATGAGTGTTGACAACGTGACAGAAACGGATGATCAGAGATTTATTGTTTCGGAGCCTGGTACGGTGTTTGGCTTAACGACTTTGGTTATATCACCTACCCAGGCGCGATCCGACTCTGAGGCGCCATCCTCTGGCCCAGTCACCGGATTCTTGACTGAGACGATTGATGTGCCTTCACTGCCTGTAACCGATATTATATCTTCCGCCCTTGCCACCTCCACTGGTATTGTCGAACCACCCAGACGATCCGTCATCTTCCTTGTCCAGGCATCCAGTAATCAGGAACGCGGCATTCAGAAACGAGAAATTGGAGGTTTTGTTGGCGTTGATAACCCTGACGTTTGCACCTTTGCTTTGACCTTCAACTTGGGAGACAGCCAGCTTTTTGTTGACGATTCACCGATATTTTATGCTGGTGAGGATTACAAGACCCTGGGCATACAACAAGAAGACTCTTTTGTCCAGGGCGCTATTACGAGGACCTTTGGAATTTCTGGCGGAACACTTGTCTTCAAGAACTCAGGCCTACCAAATGGTGAGGCGGGGTTCTGTCAGGACTCGAGTGGTCAGGTGTACATGACATTTACTACTAGTCCTCCAGGATGTGTCTCAGTTACTCTGGACGTTTATGACGGTGATAATACCCACGCTTGCCAAGTTTTAAATGCTAATTTGGATGCAGTTACCAAATGCCAAAATGGTCGGCTTGTGGGGTTTGAGACTTCGACCTCTGCTGTGGCAATCTCCACCGAGGCCAGCGCGGCTGAGACAGGCATAGCTGAGAATGTCAGTTCCGGAGTTTCCAGTGGCAGAGATAGCGGAGAGCATACAACAGCAGAAGCAACCGTATCTACAGAGTTCAGTCCTCTCAGCTCTTTTGACCCAAGTGGTACCTTCTCCAAGTCATCTGGTTCTAAAGCATTCACCACTCATTCCTCCCAGATTATTGATACATCTGCCTTGGCCTCTTCACTAATATTCGGCTCTGTATCATCCGCCGTTTCTACCCATATTGGTGAGACACCTACCTCAGCCTCTTCTTCTATATCTGGCACTGCAGCATTTTCCACCGGTTTCCCTAAAGGTCTTAGTTCATCTGCTTTGAGTACTTCTGGTCTTGGAGTGCCCACCACGATTTCTTCCCAGATTGATGATATATCTACCTCTACCCCTTCTTCTGTATCTAGTACTGGATCATCTTTCACTATTTCCCTAGAAGCTATCAGTTCATCTGCTTCAGCCTCTGACCTCGGAACCTCAACTATCGTTTCTACCAAGATTTTCAATACACCTGCCCCAACCTCTTCGCAGACGCAGACGCAGACATTCGGCTTCTTAACATCAACTATTCTTTCTTCCAAGCTTACCAAATCCTCTGCCAGCTTGGAGTCATCCATTCTCTACAGCGAATCAAACACTGAGGTATCATCATCTACAGAGGCATTGTCGTCTGCTAAGGCATCGCCGTCTACTGAGGCATCATCCCTACTTACTCAGGCATCATTACCTACTGAATCATCATTATCTACGGACGTATTATCGTCTACCGAGACAGAGGGATCAAGTCTGCTCACAACCACGTCGAATGAGCTAACCGGCACGACCTCTGCAACCTTTGGTTCGACCTCAAAGACCTCGCCAGAGTCAACTAGTTCAGACAGTTTAGACACGTCCTCAAGCGCTGAAGAGACAACTTCAGATACGTCGACAACAATCTCAAGGTCTTCAACAGAAATCACAACTATAAGTACAGAGGCTAGTACTGCCACTACAGAACTCATGACGAGTACAACTACTGCAGCACCGCAGAGCGAGTGCCAAAGCGCAAGCAGTCCATACACTGTCCAGGGTGTCGACTTTGATCTCTCTTGTGACGGCGTTATTATAGGCGGTACTTCGGTGGGAGTAGCTCCGGCAACCGATTTCAACCAGTGTGTGTATTTCTGTGCTGTTTATTCTGCTTGCGTTGCTGTGCATTATGAAAGGGCGACAGGGGCCTGTAGCGGATTCAGTTCAATGACTAGAACTTCCGCGAACGCCAATTTTGATGCTGCTATACGTAGCTGATCTCAGCCACTAACACTACTGGAAATAACCAGTCTGATGTTGCAATCAAAGTGGTCGTTATAGCGACTGCTTGAGCGACCACAGCTGCCCTGTACAAATGCGGCTTCTGGTTGCAGTAGCCTTAACCACCCTTGTACAGTTGATGGGTTAATATTTCTTGGTGTTGGACATTTCCTCAGTCTTTTGTCATTACCCTTTTCCCCCCACCCTTTATACAGGGCAATTCCGAAGCTGTATTTAGATCAGCAGCCATATCTGGGCTCTTCCTTCAACATTCCATTAGATACCTCGTGTTTAAGATTACAAGTCTCATTTTCATAAAACTCCAGACTAGAAAAATCTCTTCAAATGTAAACATCTGAAGGATTCATTACTCCACAAGCTTACAGGGGGTTTCGGACTACTTAACTCAAAGCGTATGGATACAGCCGATGATCACTCGGTGGATGAAACGCTGCCCCATTTCCAAGCACAAAAATGGGTCTTCTTGAATCACATATCCATTATGTCGGTAATATAAGCCCCTCCCGTCAGCGCAGTTCCTTTTACTTTTACTTTCATCTTGCAGACTCTCGTCAGCATGGAGCAAAATCCAGTGTTACCACGGGCCAATATTACAGCTGCTGTATTCCAGACCATTACTTATCTGGTCGTTATTTGGATTGCTTATCGTATGGTACTGGTGATTTACAATATCTCGCCATTACATCCTCTGCACCGCTTTCCTGGGCCCAAGATTGCTGCAGCGAGTTATCTGTACGAGGCATATCATGATTGGTGGCGAGTAGGGCGATATGGACACGAAATCCGTCGCATGCACGAGCGTTATGGTAGGGTTGACGGTTCTGCCCTACAGAAATTGACTGTTAACAGAATTTGTTAGGTCCAATTGTGCGGATAAACCCGGATGAACTACATTGCTCGGACCCGTACTTCACGGACGAGATCTATGCTGGGCCCGGCCGAATCCGCGATAAATGGCAGCACCAGCTGAACACGGGGGGCGCTGGTCCCGTTTCTGTGACTGGTTTCTCAACAGTCAATCACGAGATTCACCGCATGAGGAAAGGAGCCTTGTCCAAGTATTTCTCTCGCCAGCAGATGATCAAGCTCGAAGGAGAGGTGAAGGAGTTTGCACAAATGACTGTTGACAAGATGCTTCGATACGCTGGTGGAGAGCCTTTTGACGTGAAAGAAGCCTTTAACTGCTTCACAGCAGATATCATGTCTCAGTACGCTTTTGGTGAATCCATGGGCTTCATCGCTCAAGATGGTTGGGAACCGAATCTGGCTACTTGGGTCAAGTCTTTCTTCCAGAGCGCCTACATGATGAGACATAATGTCTGTGCAAGGAAGATGGCTCAGCTTCTTCCGTTCCTGTCTGACTACTTAGGTGAGGACATCAAAGCAGTCATGAGACAGATGAATGTTGTCATTCCAGGGTACATCGCGGCTGCCTTGAAAAACCCCGAGGGAGGAAGAGTTTTCGCTGATGTGATGGAGTCAAAATCATTACCAGAGTCGGAGAAATCCATGTATCGGCTATCGGGAGAGGGGTTCAATTTCCTGCTAGCTGGCACCGAAACTACTGCCGTAAGTAGTTGCTGTTTATTTCATATGCGACGTTGATACTCACAGATTTGAACAGGCCATTCTGACGGTCATCACCTACTATCTTCTCGCTCAGCCTCTGACATATAGACGATTGATGGCCGATCTCGAAGGGATCGACCCACAAACCCTCAAGTGGACTGAGCTCGAGCAACGTCCTTACCTCTGGGCCGTCATCCATGAGGCTCTTCGTGTGATGCCTGGTGTATCCCACCGTTCAGCCAGGATTGCCCGCGAAGAAGATCTGCTTTATAAAAGTAAGGATGGTAATGTTGAGTGGGTGATTCCAAGAGGCACTCCCATTGGAATGACTTCAATGATCAATCATTGGGATAAGGAAATCTTTCCCAATCCGGACGAGTTCACACCAGAAAGATGGTTGGACGGAGGGAAGCCCAACTTCAAACTACAGAAGCTCTTGATTGCCTTTGGCAAGGGTAGTCGTGCATGCATTGGTGAAAAGTAAGTTGTCGTTTATCTCTATCACGGTTCTGTGTTAACGATTTTTCAAGCCTCGCTTATTGCGAAGTCTATATCATGGCAGCTTTGCTCGCTCTTCGAGTTATCCCCAGGGCGCGTCTATATGAGACAACAATTGATGATATCACATATGACCATGACTTAATTGTAGTCCAAACAAAGAAGGGTTCTATATCCGTCCGTATTGCCGTAATCTAGGTAGAGGAGGTAGGACCGAAGCTTCAGACTACAAGTGCCACCAATAGAGACTAGCTGCACCTGCATAGGTGAACATATTTCTCCCACCGAAGCTGATTGGACAAAATAAAAGGCCTAAGCATGTTCGATTTCTGTAACTGCACTCTTTATCTGAGCTTGGCTCTTGGCGATGCCAGCAGCAGAGTTCTGGCCATCGAACAAAACGGCAATCTCTTCCAGAGTAGGACCTTTTGTCTCGACGAAGAAGAAGTAGATCACCAGACACTCAATAACCAGGCTGTAACGCGATGTTAGTCCAGTCAATGCGTTGACACAAGTGAGTAGTGACTTACATGACTATATAAACAAAGTAAAACTTCCAAGCAAGCTGCTGCAAGCCAAGAGGATTCACCCACTGGTTAAATACCCCTGACAGAGCTGTAAAGCAGAAGCAGAGGGTAAGCCCCTTGGCCCTGATGTTATACGGCAGAATCTCAACAGTGTAGGATACAGTCAGGCCTGGCCAAGCAGCACCGGCCACGCCGTAGAAGAGGAAGATCATGGCGACGACGGCAATACCAGCAGCCGATGATTCGGTCTTTGCGTAGACAGCGCTGCATGCAGTCCAGATGGTGAAGGATATGAGCATGCCGACGCCAGCGAATAGGAAGAGAACCCTTCGTCCAACACGATCGACAAAGAAGGCGGCGAAGAGGGAGACGAGCCAGCACCAGATGGTGAGCCCACCGTTGATGTATGCTTGGGTGACAGCACTGGGATTTGTTAGTATCTCTCCATAGCTGTTCAGCACGCATTATCACTTACTCCGTAATGCCAATAGTTTTTAGAATGGCGGCAAGCTACAGCCACAGTCAGTTCACACTCTCAGTAGCCTTGTATCCTGCATTCCACTTACATAGTATGAGACAAGACCGTTACCACTACACTGAGAGAAGATCGCAGTAGCAATAATCAGCCCGCATCGCTTGCGGTTACCCGGGGTGCGCCAAAGCTCTGCCCATCCATTGTCTGAAGACTCACGCTCAAGTCTAATGGTGTTGACGATCTCTGTGTATTCCCATCTGACAAACTCATCGTTGTCATCGCCGTTGCCATGGTACTTGACAAGGATCTTGCGTGCTTCCTCCTCGCGTCCTTTACTGATCAACCATCGGGGGCTCTCAGGGACAATAAATATGGCCAGAAGCTGGATGCCAGGCATGAGACACTGCAGTCCTGTTGGAAGAACCCATTGGAGATTTCCAGTCTGGTTTCTCAGAGTTCCAAAGCATACCCATGCCGCGATGATGCTACCGAGATACCAAAGCGTGTTATAAACGGTCGTAATCTTGCCTCGATGGCGGGGATGGGCGATCTCGGTGATGAGGAGAGGGCAAGTCGCGTTGGAGATGTTGGAGCCACACCCCATGATGAATCGGCCGACGAGATATAGCGCATCGCGTCGTGGTCCATGACCCTTCTGGGGAAAGCATTGCATGAGGGCTCCGACAATAACGATGACGCAGCCAATAGCAGTGCCCTTCTTTCGACCCAGTCCGTCGGCAACATATGGTGCGAAGAGAAGGACAAAGAGACCTCCGAAACCGGGCATGGCGCCAAAGATACCCAGTCGACTTCCTTCTGGGTGATCAAAGACTATACCACCATGTTAGCTGGGAGGAGTATTGAGCTCCAAAGAAATGACTTACATGTCTGCCACGATCCCATTGTCTGGAGACCGTTGAGCAAGCTAGAGTCATAGCCGAGGGTAGTCGAGCCCATGAAGAGAAAGACCATTATAAGGTACAACTTCCTCAGCTCCGTCTGTTTCCAGAAAGGCAACGATGAGCCCTGAGGAGCATGATTCTCCTCTGAGATGTCGACTTCGGTCTCCTTTGAGGTCATGATGAGCCAGAGTGTTGATGAATGGGCCAATTGATCAAGAGACTTGGAGTTGAAGCACCTATTGATCAAGGGATGATCTTGGCTGCTTCCCCGACTAATTATATATCCAGGACAAGTGTGGCATCTGCGTATAGACTTGACAGCCACATACTAGTCAACGATCAAGCCATGAGTCTCGTGACAGTAAGTCACAGCAATGCATCATGGTCCTTGGATGACACGGATTTGCCATGCTTTTCCTGCTCTCCCCATGGGGAAGACAAGGTTGAGAAGTCTGTTTGGGAGACTAAAGCACAACAGGTTAAGTCACTGCAGATGGTCCACAGCAAAGGCAGCTCTGATTGGATAAGAATGTCTGACCTTGACCACCACCAGGAATCTAGCCATTCTTTTTCAGGAAAGGCCATCGAGGTATATCCGAGATTTCGGCGAACTGGTCCATACAGAAGACTCTAAAAGAGAGGAGGCGATCCGAATATTCTCCTCGGACTAATTATCTCCTTCTTTTTGCCAGTCGTTTCTACGCACAGAGACCCTCACCCTGTTACTCTGCAGTATACCCTTGGAATAAATGACCGACACAAGCGAGAGCGCCCCTACTTCCGTCTCCGCAGGTGCATCGACTGGCAATTCGGGGCAACGGCGTCGGAACCAAGCGGCTTGTGATGTCTGCAGAGCCAGGAAAATCCGGGTTGGTAACCATATGGCACCCATAACGCCACTGTCTACCCCTCATTATCGATATGCTAACAATATTTGTAGTGTACGTATGATGGTGACAGTCAGCGATGCCAAGGCTGCGAGTTTCTGAATGTGAACTGTACGCATGAACGGCCAAGAAGGAAGCGTGGACCTCCAAACAAGTTAGTCAATTGTGCGCTGTTAGTTCATTATCATACTGACGCAGCACAGACATGCACAGAAAGCTCAAAGACAGGCTGTAGGGACCCCAGGGATGCCTTCTCCAAATAATGTTTCTATCTCACCAGGCGACAGCAATGATGCGCGCCAATCAACAACACCACTTCAAAGTCCCCAGGTGCTGGGCCATATGAACCTTTCCGCGACTTGTACCTGCTCTGGGCCCAGTAGCAAATGGCTTTCCGCGTTTGCTTCGAAGCCGATCATTATGCGATTGCTAGGGGACTGGTTCAATTTGATCCACCCTCTAGCTCCGATCTTACTCCGTCGTCGATTCCTTCAGCGTCTTCAGCAAGGAGTAGCTGACGTTGACACCGAGTTCTGTGGGCTCGTCATTAGCGTATGCGCAGCTACCAAAGCGACACTACCGCGGGGTGACTATGGACCAGTGACTGTAGATTATTGTGTTGACTTCCTTGATGCTCACGGACTACTCAAGAGTCAATTTACCCGAGACTCCTTTAGTATGGACAGGTGCATCGCCTTGTACAATATCGGGACAGCCATGAGCGCCACTACGAAATCAGGGTTGAGCAGCATGCGCGCCTATCACGCTTTGAGCGAGGCTGCTGCAGGGGCCAGGTACCTGGCATATTATCGGATACGTGAGCATGATGAGGCTGAACAGCAGCTGTTGAGAAGACTCATATGGTTATTATTTGCTAGCGCATGGTATGTTGCGGCACTGGGAGTGGGTAAGCCGAGCAGCGCTAATCAAGTCACATATTACAGTAGTGCGGATATTTTCGGAAGACTACCCATCAGTCTCCTTAGTCAAGATCGCATCGAGACCTTTCCAAGACCACTCCCTCTCTCAGATAACCAGATGGAGCCAAGGGCTGCAGACAGCTGCCACGAGCCACCTTGGCACGGAGATGACACCACTTATGTTCCAGGACTAAACTCGTTAAGCGACTTGTTCCTCATCTGGCAAGAGGTGCAGCAAGTCCCCGAGGGTATGGAACCACAGGTAACTATCACGAGATATCTTGGAAAGATTCAACAGGTCCTGGATAATCTCCCGCCCGAGCTGCGATGGCGTGGTGGTCTGTCCCGTCCCGCTAACGTTACAGAAGGGCATGATGTCCAAATCGCCAATTTGTTTGTGACGAGCCTCAATATCCGCTCCAACATTCTTCAGAAGTTCGGTCCGACAGACAAAAGCGCAGAAGACCACCAGAAAATTGTAGATGACCTATTAGAGATCCTGTACCATCTTCCCCGCGCTGTCTTTGATGCCAACGGCAGCAGCCTCGTCCCCAAGATTCGGGACATTGGAGCAGCCTACCTTGAACAGTTGGGGAGTGGCGTGGGGGAAGTGGAGATAGGCGATGCGAGAATTAAACTGGAGCGATTACTTCGGAAGCTGGATGATCTAGACTGTTGGCAAGGAATTGGTGTTCTCGACACTCCGCCATTGAGGGTAGATACGTGACCTGACAACCGAGACATGCATCAGATCATTAACGTCAGACCTGAGTCAATGTTACCCAACTTCGGAAGGCTTTGCCCCTTAACCCATAAACTGCAACTATTCGCCGAGATTTGAACCAAATTCTCCCGGGTTAATGCGGAGTAAGTCCGAGTATCCCTGCAAGCTTGGATCAAAGCTCCCCGCACTAGAACGCATGATCCACCAACCCTATACTCCAGCTTATGCAGTTCGGGAAATACAGAAGGTATTTGAACCATCTACGATTCGATATTACCATCAATTTTATCTCTATCAACTTCCTGGTTTTCATCATTTTAGGCCCAATAATCATGACTGCCACACAAATCCCAACAGCACCAGCCCAACATGCCTACCCTCATCTCAGGCGATCTGACAAGGGTTCAGTCCAGCTCATTGTCAAAGGGAAACCATTTTTGATGCTTCCTGGCGAGCTTCACAACTCATCGCTTAGCTCCGCCAAGTTCATGAGTGAGGTTTGGCCAAAAATGAAATCCGATCATATCAACACATTGCTCGGTTCAGTGACATGGGAAATGATCGAGCCTAAGGAGGGCCACTTTGACTTCAGTGAGCTTGATTTGGTTCTGAAAGGCGCCAGAGAGCATGATATGCACCTCGTTCTGCTCTGGTTCGGAACATACAAGAATGGTCTCTCAACCTATACCCCTAGATGGGTCAAGAGCGATCCCAAGCGGTTCCCCCGCGTTCAAGTTCTTGAAGCTGGTGGCGTCAAAAGGACACTCGAGATGATCACTCCTCTAAGCAACGCTGCGTGTGAGGCTGACTCTCGAGCATTCGCTGCCCTTTTACGACATCTTGCAGAGGTTGATTCACATCATCAGACTGTCTTGATGGTCCAGGTTCAGAATGAGACCGGAGTGCTCGGCGATTCTCGAGATCGATCAAACCGCGCCAATAGAGCCTTTGCTGAAGCCATTCCAAGTGATCTCCTACAATATTTGAGCCGCGTCGATACCCACTCCAGATTCAAGAAACGAATCTCAAGTGTTCCCTCATCAGGCACTCATTCATGGGAGTCCCTCTTTGGGTCTGGAACAGCAGCCGATGAGGCCTTTATGGCGCATTTAATCTCCTCTTACGTGGGACGAGTCGCCGCAGCAGGAAAGGCCGAGTACCCCATCCCTCTGTACACAAACACATGGCTCAACATTGAAGGGCAGTCAGAGCTGGACTTTGGTGGAGGCGCGCCAGTTGTGGTTGGTGGCGGTGACAAGCCTGGAATTTACCCATCCGGAGGTCCTTGCCCTCATGTTTTGGATATCTGGCGATTTAACACGCCTTCTCTGGACCTACTAGCACCGGATCTCTACTTCCACGACTACGAAACTGTCTGCCGCAATTATACAGAACAGGGAAACACTCTCTTTATCCCGGAACAGCGACGTGATGAATATGGAGCAAGACGCGTCTGGTTATCCTACGCGACTTACGGTGCTCTTGGGGCTAGTCCCTTTGGCATTGATACTGGCTCTGACATCATTGGACGCGAGTTCAAGCTTCTCGACCAGACTAAGCAATTTCTCCTGGATGCTGCACCCGAAGATCGGTTTGGCTTCTTTTTTGACGAAGAGCCAAGCGAGAAGAAGCCGGAGCAGTGGACTCGCACATTCGGCGACATCAAAGTCATTGTTGAGCGCTGCTTCGTCTTTGGCAAGCCTGGTCCTGGTGCTGGAATGATTATTCACTTGGGCAACTCCAAGTTCCTCCTCGTCGGCCGGGGCTTTCACGCACGTTTCAAAGCAGCTAGCAAGGATGCAGCATTTGGCGGGATTCTCTGGGGCGAGGAGAAGGAGGTTGATGAGAATGGGAGCCTACAGACGTTGAGGATCTTGAATGGAGATGAGACGAGGCACGGCGAATTCATGATGATGCCCAATGACGATCCCGATTACGGCGGCTTTCCTATTGCTGTTACGCCCGGAGCGAGGACTTGTATTGCTGAGGTGGAGGCGTATTGGATTGCCGAGGATGAAGATGACAGATAATCACAACATTGATTCACTGGGTAGTTAGCCGAGATTACAGTAGCATCCACAGTAATACCAATTCCGTAACATCTTGTCGCATTCCCTTGTATATCACGTGGTGCAGACCCATGCTGATCTCAGATCGCCCCTCATTCTCATCCACCTCAAGGTCAATGGAGACAAATAATTGACCAAGACACTCAACTTTAAATTTATTCTAGTCACCATGGCGGACCAAACAGCGCAATCGCCAAATCCGGCGGAAATACCTCCATCGCCCGCCGTAGTCTCAGCGCCACAACAGACAGATTTTATCGCTGCTTATGACGAGCACGTACGTTGATAAAATACCTCATCAAGGTTCAGTCATGAATTTATCTGTTTTGTAGGACGACGAGGTCGAAGACGATGCCGATTCTACTCTTGGTTCAGACGCGTTAGTTGTACCTTCAAGATATCCGAGAGTGACTAAATGCTAATTTGTCCAACATTAGAGAAAGCTCGACTGCTTCGGTCTCGGCCAGTATCCTCGAATATCGTCGCAGTCAAGGCCGCACTTATCACAGCGATAAGTTTACTACCAACTACTTCTTGCCCAATGATGACCAACAGCTAGAGTCTGTGGACTTGACGTATGGCCTTTGTTACCCGACACTATCATCCCAGGTCTGATCTTTCGCAGTCACCACTATTTGACAATCTTGCTGGATGACAAGCTGTTTCTGCCTCCTTTGCAAGCAGATGATATTAAAGTTTGTATCACCGATGCAAGCAGGTTTATGATGATTGTTTTACTGACCGCTTGGTGCTTTGTCAGAAAGTGCTTGACGTAGGCACTGGAACTGGTAGGACATCGCCAACCCATTTATTCCTCTCATGCATTATTGACAAGGGGTATCAGGTATCTGGGCCATGTGCGCGCAATCTTGCTACCCATCAAAGTCCCATACTGACAAATCTAGTGAATTTGCTGACCGTCATCCGAATGTCGAGATTGTTGGTACCGACCTATCGCCATGTCAGCCAGAATGGGTTCCACCGAATGTTCGCTTCGAAATAGACGACGCAGCCCTTAGTTGGACATGGGGTCGTGATGAGTTCGACTTCATTCATATCCGTTACATTTTCGGTGCTATCAAAGACTGGTCCGCCCTGTTCTCTGAGGCCTATCGCTGCTGTGTTCCTGGAGGCTGGGTTCAATCCGCCGAAGCTGATGTCGAGTTTCGTTGTGATGACGGCACCATCGATAGAGAGTCGAACCTCAAGATATACAAGAAGCTGTTTGAAGAAGGAGGAAAGATTCTCGGAAACCCTTTCTTTGTTTATGATCAACAGGTTCAAGGCTTCAAAGACGCTGGTTTTGAGGACATCACGACTGTTGACTACAAGGTGACTGCTGCAAGACATTGCCTATAAAGTGGTAATTTATTAACAAGCAAACAGATTCCTGTCGGAGATTGGCCGAAAGACCCCAAGCTCGCCGAGGTTGGGAGATTTGTTCGCGCTTGTTTAGAAAATGATATTGAAGGCAAGTTGAGATCTCTTGCTTTTGACTTACTGGTCAGCTAACGCTTTCCTCTAGGATATACTACTATGATGTGGAACGATGTGCTGAAGTGGCCCAAGGACGAATACCAGCTGTTCCTGATGAGCATTCGTAAAGCTATCAGGAACCCCAGGATCCACACGTACATGAGGGTTCGATATGTATACGGACGTAAGCCATCATCACCGTGAGACCATGATACTTTACTTTATATCTCTGAAAAGACGCCTCTTGATATTGGCTTAACATACATACGATTCCTTTCACTCTCTCAATCCCAATCACCGACTTATGTCTAGCTACTGCCCAGTATCCTCAGGTAGCTTGGAACTAAATGGTAAACTTACCGATGACCAGGGGCTAAAAGAACAGACCCTTCTTCTTTCTCCAATCCCACGTAGTCGCCTGACGTAGGTCGTCAACACTGAGAACATCCACGCCCTCCCGTGTCAGAATATGCCAAATATGATTCCTCAGCCCAATAGGCCATGCTGGCACACTGAAATACCTGGCCTTGAGACCTAATCGATGGGCACCACGGATCTGGGCCCGAATGCGCTGCAACTGCTCTTGCGACAGTCGCGAACCCCAAACGTGCCCAACCGCTTTTTTGAAATGGGCAGAAGCGTAGTAGCTATTTTGAGAGTTGTATTTCTCTGAGATCTTGCTTCCCTCTGCGTTGTATGTGCTTACTTGTCTTCGTTCAATGTTGCTCGGTAATACTCCTTGCTCGATACACTTATCCGGCAACTCGGAGTCTTGAACCTGTGCTCTGTTTGGATTTGGCCAAATTTGAGACGTATCAGCTAAAAGATTCAATGGTGCATCATAAAAGACATCACGGTAGGTGTTATTTGCTGTTATTTTGTCAAATGGTGTATTTCCCGTGCCAACAATCACAACAGGGCCAGGTACAATAGCTGTACCGTTGAAATACGTGAGCAGGTTTCTGCGTCGAAGTGGCTCGAGTTGTCTTTGAAGGGTCTCCCAGGTTGCGTTTCCTTCTGTTTTAAAATCGATGAGGACGACCAGCGGTCGATCCGGATCGGCTTCGAAAACTCCAGCCAGAGGCTCATTAGCAGTTGAGTGGGAGTGACAAGGCATTCCTCGTTCACATGAGAAGGTGTCTCTCTGGCGGTTGAAAATACCGAGAAGAGGGTTCAGATACAAGCTTTCCAGCGTATGGTTGGTTTCCAGCTGGAAATGACGATGAGCCACATACAGGTCATCGTCTTCGTTCCACACATCGGCTTCGACACTTGGACAGCCCGCAGAAACGGCGCCTAGAAGTGGAACGTTTCTCAAATAGTCGTTATGAGAATGGCAACGCACAGGTTGTGTGGTCCGTGTTGAGTCGGACAACCAGTGCCCAACGCCAATTGTTGCTGCGGCGGCGTCGATCCATGGGTGAACAATCAGGTCCATTTGGTCCGGAAAGTAATGATGCAAGGTATCTCCCAGAATATGGAGTAGGCCACTATCCGTAGCGAGGTCTCTGATTAGTATGGTTCTCTAGAGTCTAATCCGAGTGCGCCAAGGGAATCGCAGAACTCACGTCATGGAGAGGTAGCCAATAATCAACAAGCAAAAGGCTCTCCGAAGCTTTCTTCGAAACTGAATGATTCGAAGACGAGGGAGCGTCGATGCTCCCAAGCCTTTGAAATGCAAGTCTCGTCGTCTTGGCACGGAGACATTGACATCCAGAGGCTCAGGCCAGCCGGTTGAATTGTCGTATCCTCTATCCAATAGGCTGTCATCATTCGCGTACTCGACAGATGACTCCAAGTCATGTCGTGTGGTATGATTACCCTTCATGATCCCGATTTACAGTTTGTTATCGGCTGCAGGCTCCACCAATCTGTTGTTGTCCGACTTTTCTTTCTGGTTGGAACATCAATCAAGTGCTGTCCCACGTGCAACGTATCGCAGGGACATACGAGATAGACCAAGTGAGTCAATGGCTACTGCATAGACAAATATAAGATGTAACATGCTGCGCCGAGGCCGCGTAAGCGCTCTCAGTCCCCTAAGAGATACAATGGATGTCGTCACTAATATTAGTTGACGTCCAGTATATGCGGGCTCCCGTATACCAATTGACTTTCACTGGGTATGGGGATCGACGCCCATCTGTGCCGAATTGCCGAGATACAGCTCTAGAATTTGCGGTCTCTAGCCGAACATGGTATAGTTTGTAGGGTTTATTTTGTTTCAAGGCTAGTCTACTGCACCTTAAAAACGCCCGCTCTGTCAGAGCTTACGCGGTCTTGGCAACAGTTGCAGATTCAATTCAGAGACCAATGGTCAATAAGCACCAACTTGGCTTATTGATAAGCTTACGGGTGGGTTCCTATATTCGTATCTCTTCGAGCGCCCGAAGGCTCTTTCCGATAGCCTTGCCCTGTTATGGAGTGTACTAGGGATCTTGATGGCATGCAAATAATAGACTAATATATAAGCTTCTTGAGCGTCGCATGCTTAATGCGTTCCACGAGAACGAATTTCTTACATAGTTACTGAAAGCATGACCAACTGGGCGATTTACTGCAGTAATTAAAGCGAGCCTTTTGTCTAGACTCGTAGGGTAACATAAAGCCACCTTCTCAATCATGGTTTCTTATAGGCTATCTGGCCGGGAACGGTGATCTCCGGGACGGCTCGGTAAAACCAAACTATGCATATCCCGGGGTTACTATCGTGCTATGATGGCCATGAATACGTAAGTCACTCACCTTATCAGTAAACTTTGTCTCACGTTAAAACGTGGCTGTGCTCCGGAGACCTTGGTCATGCTCAGGAGAGGGGTTTCAACTAATTTAGGTAGCATCCATCTCTTGCTAGCAGGTATGGACTTATGACGTTGGATATGGTGTATGCGCAATCTGAGTTTATTGCAAGTCATATTGGACTGTTTGTTTGACGTTGTGGGTGTCTCATTGCCCCTAGGAAGCCCCTGAATATCCAAGACTGGGTTGCACCGTGCTCGTGACGCGTCTTGTGTTCAGTCATACTCGAGACTGTACCTCAATGAATCATGGCGGACGGGCACGTGCATGCAGAATGGCAGTGCTGTGTCGAGGGTTTTAGTGGATAATGATCAACATCTTCCCGTACGTGATCCAATCAATCATGCACAAGGGTGAGCTGAGACAGATAACTGTGAGAGAGCGCGTATCGCTTTATCATCAAACTCGCTCCTCGGGTTATATAACAGAAGACATTCATTCATCTACCAGTTAGCAAATGCCCAACCCCATCTCACATTGCTCTTCCCTTCACACCACCTCTACTAAATAATATTGCATCATAGTCCAATTCGATAACAATGGATCACCGCCCACTTAATGAAAGCATGAGACCCTTTCCTCCGACGCCAGCATCTTCATCACCCCCTTATACCCCGAATAATGGCACACTAACACCGACTGTCGCTCACTCTGAGTCTGGAACAGATGTCGAGCTTCAACCATACAGAGGAGATGACAGGGAACGAGAAGGACCTCCACAGACGACCGAAGCACCCGAACGACCACGTCATATCTTCTCAAAGCACAGAAAGTGGATGACTGTGTACATGGTCTCTATAGGTGGAGCCTTTTCCGCCTTATCATCCAACATTTACTTCCCGGCAATCGATACAATATCCAAAGACCTTGGGGTCAGTGCCACGGACGTTGGCTTCACTATCACCGTGTATATGATTGTACAAGGAATTGCTCCCTCGCTGTATGGCTCCATCTCAGACTCGCGTGGTCGTCGAATCGCATTCGTTATCGCCCTCGCAGTCTACCTCGCTGCAAATGTATCGCTAGCTTTCACGTCCAACCTGGCCATGCTCGTGGTCTTGCGAGGATTACAGGCTGCTGGATCGGCTGCGACAATTAGCATCAGCACTGGTGTGATTGCCGATATAGCAGAACCCGATGAGAGAGCAGGCTTCATGGGGACCAACGCCGGAATAAGGTATGCATATCCCCAAAGTTGAAGAGACTTTTGAATAACAGGTCTGACACAGAATGATTGGCCAGGCCATAGGTCCTGTCATCGGCGGACTGCTGAATAGTGCCTGGGGATTCAGAAGCATCTTCTGGTTCCTGTTTGTCTTTTGTGCCTTGGTCCTCTTGGGACTATTGTTATTTCTGCCAGAAACACAGAGGAGGATAGCAGGTAATGGCGATGTTCCTCTCCGAGGTCTTTATAAACCCTGGTCCTACTACTTCAAACCACCTAAGGAATGGCGTAATGCACCTGTACCGCCAACACCAAAGCTAGAGAAGCTTTCTTGGAGGACAATCATCGAGCCATTGACTTATATCCTTAGAATGGATATCCTAGTTCTCCTTTCCTGGGGTGCACTTGTATACACAATCTGGAGTATGGTCACGTCCTCAACCACCACAGTGCTACTCAAGACTTTCCCGGACCTTACACAATGGCAAGTTGGCCTCTGCTTTCTTCCAAATGGAATTGGATGTGTATTTGGATCGGTTTGCACTGGTCGACTAATGGATCGAGCTTTCAAACGTGCCGAGACTCGATATAAAGAGGAGCATGGACTTGCTCACGTCAATGTCAAGTCCCAACACGACTTTCCCATTGAGCGTGCTCGACTGTCACTAATGCCTTATTTCAGCGTTATCTTCATTGTTTCAATGGCGCTGTACGGGCCCAGCTACGAGTTCAACGACCTTAGGAGACACTTTGCTGGGAATCTAGTAGCCTCCCTGGGTCTGCAATTTATCATTGCATCTACTGCAACAGCCATCTTCAATATCAACTCGACGATATTGGTAGACTGCTTCCCGGATAACTCGGCGGGCGCGACAGCAACAAATAATCTGTGCCGTTGCCTCCTTGGGGCTGTGGGCGTCAGCGTGATACAGCCTATGATCGCCAAACTCAAGATTCGCAACGCATTCCTCGTGCTCACAGGTATTGCTGTTGTGTTCTCGCCACTGGTCTGGGTTCAATGGCGAATGGCAGAGAAATGGAGAAGGAATAGAGTCAGTACCGAATGAGAGTTTATATATTAAGCTAGTGTAACGCCAAAAACTACCTCTCGAAAACTAAGTAATACATGCGCAAGCTCTATTTTCTCGCTTTAGATCCTCGAGTTATCTCCAACCACTCCCCATTGTCCTCTGCCGATGATCGAGGCAAGAAGGATACAGGGTGGATAAAATTGAAAATTCCCATGGCGATCACCATCATGGCCCCATCAAGTGCAAGAAAGTAACGCTCATGCGTGATAAGGTATCCGTGCCAGCCCTGTACAAGCTCTATAGTGCGGTATATGCTCCTTATATAGATACATAGTAAGGACAGCGTCATGGCACTTAATATAGGAATGGAGGACTGCTTTCCGGATTTTAGCATGCCCCGTCTTGTGGACCGGATCAGAAAGTCGATTGCAAGAGCAACAAAGACGCTCATAGAAGCCAATTGGAAGACAATTCCTGCAACCATGGTGTTTGTGCCTGGCTTTGTGTTGCCGTCGACTTTGTTCACTGCAGCTGAGGCCAAACCGCCTCCGATTGCCTGAATGACCAAGGAGATCACGTCGCAAGTACAAAATATCCAGAGATACAGGCTCGGTCGAAGAATGGAGCAGTCGCGGCCGAAGACCTGGATCAAGCGGCCAAGGACAATGTAGACACCAGCAGTGAAGAAAACAGGGGCTACCAATGATTAGTCCTTAGGTTCATACTACAGAGGGATTAACTAGATCATAACCAGAGTACATACCAATGATCAGCGTCGAAATCTGCATGAGGAAAGCAGTCGAGTTGTATGGGCATTGAGAGGACCAAGCCCGGCCTGCCCAGCCAACGATCTCAACTATTATGACCATTAGTTAATCTAGATCGTAGCCATAGACATAGAGGTTGAGAGCATACCCAGTCCACCAACAACAAAGACGCTGCACCACCAAACCTTGGACCGACCAAGCTGAATTATGTGTATAATGGTAGAGAGACCAAACAAGATACAAAACACAATTCCCGCAGCAGTGGATGGAACGTAGCCATATGAAGTATGGACGCCCGTTATCAAGGCGTGGCAGCCCTTGCGTAGGTCTTGTTCAGATAACATGTTGTTGCGTTGGTGTGAGTCAGGAATTCGGGTTAACGGCTGAATCTGTGATGAAAGCTAAGAGCCGGGCGCTAGCTGCATCTTTATAGAAACGCCATTGTTATGGAAACCGTACGCCAACAAACTGGGGTCCCCCCCTCCTGTCGATGAGACCACAAATGGTGTAGCCGCAACTGCGAAGTTCGCTGTTTGATACCCACTCAATGAACGCTTTGACGTTCAAAGCCTCACAGAGTGCGACATTCTGGGATTGCCATGGGCCTTGGGAATCCTTGTAGACGCAGAACTTCAATTCCACGCAAGCCATCGCCTTATCTTGCAGGTGCGTGGCTGACAAAGCAGGCAGATCTGACAGCCCACTGGCCAAAGCCCACCAGCAGGCCGTAAGCACCAACTTATCAGCCCCGCATTTCTTCGGAGTTTATCTCCTGAACTGCGAATTTCGCATTTCGGACTTTGATCGTGGTCTTGGATGAAGAGCCAACGCCATCTACACCTCATTTCCGTTCCCGTTGTCTCAGTCTGTTGCTGGCAAAGCTGTCGGCCAGTTCGGGTTTAATCGTTACCTTCTGCTTGAGCCCTTCATTTTCACTATGCATTCAAGACCCAGCCGCGCAAAGAGCTGCACTGCATGTCGACAGGCTAAGCTGGCTTGTGATGCACGCCACAAACCCGCCGGAGTTTCGTGTACAAGGTGCAGTAAGCGCGGGCTACAATGTCGGTTTGACTCGAATTTCAAAAGAATTCCAACAAGAAAGTTAGTCACGGCCCCACGGGCTCCAAGACCAATCACCGTCTTTGATGACGACTTGAATACTAATACTCGCAGCATCGTGGAGGCCATCACCAACTGTATTGACACTCAACAGCCGCTTTCTGGGGGTGCAAGCAGCGCGGAACCGAATCCTAACACGAACCCGTCGACCATGTCACAAGAACCGTCCATGCCCTCCTCGGTCTACACGCGAACCTCGAGTCCGTCCTCTCATACCGACTCTCAATATTCCACTGCCCCTATCGACGCTGCTCAAGATATTGCTGCAGCCAGTGTCGGCGGATGTACTGGGGATGCTGAGCCATGGCTGCAACTCAAAAGGGTCGACATACCCTCTAGTTACCAGCTCGGGAGTCTGAACCTGAACAACACAGTAGCTCTGGATTTATTCTATCAGTAAGTTAATGCCCCTTATAGGCGAACTTGAGTTTGTTAGAGAACCGGACTGAATCAAGGGCCAGTTTCAATAGCTATTACCGTCCACACGCCAGGTTCTTGAGGCCAATACGTACGTCTCTAATCGAGTACTCACAATCCTCCCCATACCTTTTTTGGACCATTATCCTATGCTCGTCACAAATGCATACTAAATATGCACACATGTACCCTTCTCTTGTAACAGAGCACGAGGTCATGCTCTCGGGGTCCTATCTTCGTGCTCCACTGACTATCGAAATCATGCATGCCCTGCTTTGTCTTTGTTTGTGGCCAGTCCCCAAGCTTCGCTTTTGGCAGGACCCGTCCTGGGGATATATAGGGCTTGTCGTCAACTCTGCTATGCAGCTCAATTGCCACCTGCCTACCAACCCTCTACTTAACGCACAGATAAGGAGAAATGCCAGCCGTCGCGCCTTGCCAGACATAGATGCAACTGTGAGAGATACCACCTGGCTTGCCTGCTTTGATATAAACACTCGGTACGTTTGCTTTCGGGTACTTTCCTGCATAATATCCACGGCGCCCCTTGCTTATACAGCAATACTGTGACAGTCTTAGCGAGTTCTTGGGGTTTCCATCACTATTTTCATCTGGATACTACCTGAAAAGCGTATCCCGTGCTCGAGAACGAGCGTCAAGCCTTCTGGACCGGTCCTATCACACGGTATTGGAGATTCGCCAGCTCATCATGACTTCGATAGCGAAGCTCGACATGATTACAGACTCCGCCCTGCACTTCTCCCAGATCCAAAGCAGCATCAATGACTTGGAGCTGCTGAAGAGCTCAGGCCAGCACTCCTGGAATCCCGAGACGGAACTCACTTTTCAAGGAGCAAAGCTGTACTTGTATGCCATGACACTTCTATTGCCACCCGCTAAAGAGTCTGTCATTGCTCTTCAGGCTATCTATAATCGGGACGCAGCATTGATCAGCGGATTGATGTCTGCTTCAACAATGATATCAGGCATACTTCACCAAATCCGTGACAAGCCCATTCAAAGCGCGGGTAAGATTACGTGCAGTGTAGCGTTCTGGCCAAAGACACAGATCAGCTACCTTTTCTATGCTGCGACATTTATTTTCCGGGTTCTTCTTTCACATTCGAGTCTGACGCCGCAGAATATAACCCTTGCTATGTCACGTCTTGCAGATGCACACGCAATTTGTAGAATAGAACTGTTGCATCCAGATCGCACACGGGCTGGAGAGATTATCCAGCGTTTGATAGAAGTTGCGCGAGCTTATGTTACGAAAGACAGTGGCGAGATTGACGCCAAACCCCTACTCCCAAGAGGTCTTCTTGTCACTGGTCGCTTGGGCGCATCGGTCATGTTCGATGCCGTCCTGCGATCTGTACACTTTCAAAAACAATGTACGCAGAGGCGCAAGTCCCGTCCGAGAAATGAGACTGGTATATCTCAAGCCGATGCGCCTCTCCATGGCACGGAACAGCGGTCAGGCGGAGAAGCGAGTTCAAATGCCGGACTGATAGCGCAGAGTCAATCTGATGAAGCCTTTTCAAACATGCCAGGCGGGGCAGGGGTGACAGGGCTTGGGGATTTGTTTGACTTCGACTTCATGGATCCTTATGAGTACATCATGAGCACTGACTCGTCTCTCATGTATGACGTCCTGCAGGACCCAGGCTTCGGAAATTTGTAACCTCTGTTATATGCCAAATATATCATACATCTCAGTCTGTTATAGAAACTTTTATTGACCGTCTTTGAGCGCGACCTGGGTCATGAGATACCAGCAAGATATCCAGGCAGCCGATAGATGATAATTAGCATTTAAGAGAGTATACTGGTTACGTGCACTTCCACCAATATATACAAGCTTGGAACAGATTATCAGAGTAATGCAACTAAAGAGGGGTAGGTGGTTACACCAATTGTAATTTGACAGCTGGTGCATCAGGCAGAAGTGCAAATCACGCATCGATTGTCAAAGATCATCAGCATCGCCACCACCGCCCGCCTACACATTGCTCCTCATTATAATAATAGAGCCCTGAATTTCTCACCGCATCGCAACCACCATGTGCTCCCGGACACTTCAAAAGACTCTTGCTCTGTCCTCCATATTTCTTCATTCTACAACCAAGCGACACCTAGAAGCTACCCGGGATGACGGGAATATTATAATGGTATACCTCCTGTTCTTCACATTGATGCAATATCACTGACCTATTAACAGCAACCTGAAGTGCCACTTCCAATTCGAGAAGTTATTTCCCAGTGGCAATGTGTGAGTCTGCAATCGATCGTTTGCTGTCTACATACTTGACTCTCGCTAGTGTAACTGCTGCTGTGGCTGGCAGAGTATCAATAACAACCCGGACTGCCCAAGTTGCCCTCATCGTCGTTGCCTAGGCTGTACATACTCTTAAACCTCGCAATATTATTTGGCATGGATGTGCCAATAGACAATGTCAATATGGCCAGTATAAACTCATCAGCCTATGCATGGAACCAAGAGATCTTCGACTGGCAAATTCAAAAATATCCAGCAGAAAACATACCTGCTGCAGCGACCTTCTCGAGCGTCTACAATCTAATTGAAAGGTTTCTTTCGGCATCTGGCGGCATGGAAGCGTTCCTTGGGCCTAGCACATACCAAATGTTAGAGCTTGAGCCTCTGTGCAAGTCATGCAGTATGAACGATTTGCTAAGTGGAACTGACCCTCGTGTAAACCGGCCTATGGCTCTTCTTGATGATCGTTGTCGGCGAATGCATCATTCTGAGCCACCGGGAGGTTACATGCGTCGTGACCGGGGGCCTTTAAGTTCCTCACAGCTACTGCAAGAACTTAGAAAAAGCGTAGGCTAATACGATTTTATCACTTGGTATTTTCACTTACCTGATAATTATAGCGGTATGGATGTTTTGATGAGACTGATGCTGCGAGGCGACTACTGTGAGGCATTTTCCATCATCATACGACTTTTGCATCTGCTGATAATTATACCTAGCTATGTGGCTAACCCAGACTGCTGGGTTATTGTGGCGTTAGCTTCAACTGCTTCTAGCGTTCAGGCCACGTTTCTAGCAGACTTCTTTTATAAATACCTGGGGTCCAGAACATCGCTAGGAATCCATCGACCGATGCGGGGACCACTCATCTTTGGACTCGAATTCCATTTGCAATACTTCGTCTGGTGTGAAGGCGGCCCACAGTTCCATGACTCTAGGAAGAAACGGAACGGAAAACCTCTACGCCAAAGCCAGCAGCCCTATTACCTCAAACTGGCCGATGAAAATGAGCCGCAGGTTCACATCTATGAAACTCAAGTCTCCTGTCTCATAGCAGGCATAGATGAGGACTCATGGGTTGCATATCAGTTTGTTGATACTTACTACCAAGGAAACAAACCGCTTGCGCAAGATGAACAGCATGGCGTCAGGCCAGATCCCTTAACAGGGGGCTTATTTGATGCAAACCTTCCTATCTGGACTCCGAGAGAGTATTTCCTCATCGTCTACGAGTGTCGACTCAAACAAGTCAGGCATGCTATGCATAACCTGGTTGCAAGATTATTTCTAAGATTAGAGCCATATGTACGTGGCCGCGCCTGGGTGTCGAGAGTACCATGACTGGAGCACTTACTTGTATTTAGACACAGGATGAAGACGACATGACAGCTTCTTTTGGTGAGGGCATCATGGGGACGATGGCCCAGAAGAAGTTGACGCAACGAGTCCTCAACGTAGCAAACAGATTTCTACCACAAACTATCCACTCTATCTGCAAGGCGATTGAGGTTTGGGACAGGTTTAGTCGGAGAGATCTTGCGTACCTCTCCGACATACTGAAGTCTGATTCTAAGAAGAGCCCAATCCCATCAGTCAAGGTAGTGACCATGATTGAAAATCACATCGATGCATTGCGAGACCTTCAACGACGCGCTGAGGAACAAAGAGACTTGTGCGCAGGGCTTGCTCGAAAGGTATGTGAGGAGAGACGACGAGAGGAGGCGAAACCACGCGGAAAGGCTTACAAAAGCAGCTGGAAATGCAGATTGTAATGGAGGATAATGAAGTCACGGCCCGGCAGCAAGCAGGGACTGAGATGACTAGATATTGGACTGGTATTGGCTTGGTAGGTCTATGCAATTCGTTTCTATAGGGTAAAATGCTAACTTCCAGTAGGTCTTTCTACCGCTCACGGCTGTTACTGGCATATTCAGTATGCAAGCAGGCATTTTGCCGGAATCGTTTTACAATTGGTGGATTTTTGTTATTTTCTGGATTGTGATCACGGTTCTCGTTATTCTCGCTGTTGAATTCAGATCATTGCGGTCTTCAATCCCAACATTGGGCAACAATTGTTCTTGTAGTAGAGCTTCTTCTCCTTGGCACCCTTTCACATCAACATTCTCTCTACTATCGTCATCAACAGATTTTCCTGCTGAGATCGAGCTCATGCCAAGGTCCCCGGGTAGGACAGTTTAGAGTGGAACTTTCTGGGGTCCTGCATTTTCCCCAGACATCATGAGACATTGCGACCTCATTGATAGTTCTTATTGGTGCGGTAGTGTTTTTCCAGAAGCGATCCATGGGTGATCAGTTTGACACGATGTTCAGTGGAGACTGGTGGGTGCTTAACTGGATAAGCATATTAGGCCAAGCTCCATACGGTATTTCGGAAGCACCAACTCCATCAATTGGAGTGGACTACTATTGGCCCGTACCGGCAAAATAGAGTTTCAGATGCTGATCCCCCGTTTAGCCTAATAACACTTTCTGCCGTAACCTCATGCCCTGACTGTATAAGACCATCGTGATATCGTTTGAGAACTGATTTTTCGTAATCAGTTGTTTTTGGTCTTAGTGGCAACTGAGGACTTGACAACCGATATGTTTGACGGCATCAAGACAAAGGCTCTTCTAGTAGCCTGCCTGGTTTTCTCAGGCTCGGCATTACCCAATGACAATGGCAAGCGCCACTGGGTAGGCACATGGGCGTCAATGCCTCAGGAAGTTGAGCCTGCAAACCTGGCCCCAGCTCCCTTTGTACGTTTTCTCCAGATAACATTTAGATTATATTTCAAAGACCCTCGGATACTAATGAATGACTACGACAGGGAGGAGCAGATGCTGCAGCTCAATTCGAAAACACTACTCTCCGCCAAACATTTCACATGTCGATTGGTGCTGAGAAGATCCGTATTCGGTTTTCCAACATCTTTGGCAAAACAGACTTGCCCATCACAGCCGCATCAATCGCTCTACCTGTCGGTGGAAAGGCAGGTGTCGGTCAAATCGATACTAAGACCACGAAGCAGCTCAAGTTCAAGGGCAAGTCGTCCGTTTCTGTCCCAGCAGGAGAGATCGTTTACTCCGATTCCATTGACTTCAAGCTGAAACGTCTGTCCAACCTCGCATTGTCTGTCTACACTGAGAAGGGTCAGCTTGGGAACAAGATTACTGGACATCCCGGCAGTCGAACAACTTCTTGGATGCAAAAGGGTAACCATGTCAACGCTGCATCTGTATCTGAGGGAAGTACCAAGCATTGGTATTTTGCAAACGGAGTTGACTCATGGGCCCCTAAGGACCATTTCGCTGTTGTACTCCTCGGAGACAGCATCACCGATGGCCGAGGCAGTACAGACGACACCAACGATCGGTAAGTACAGTTCCCAAAGCTTCAGTATCTTTGCTTACAATCTCCAGATGGTCCGATGCACTTGCAGCTTACCTGCAAGAATCTGGCATGACTAATGTCGCTGTGAACAACATGGCAGCAGGTGGCAATGCTATTCTCTCAGGCGGTCTGGGACCTATCCTGCTCCAGCGATATAAGCGAGATGCCTTGGAACAGCCAGGTGCCAAGTTTGTCGTTGTCTTCGAAGGCGTCAACGACATTGGTCCATCCGCCACCGACGAGGCTACCCAGAAGAGGATTAAAGAGGGTCTCATTGCTGCGTATACCCAAATCGCGAAAGACATAAAAAAGGCGGGCATGACCACAATTGGAGCGACAATCACACAGATGCTTGGAAACCAGTACTACGCCCCCGAGAGAGAAGTCACTCGGGTCGCGATCAACGACTGGATCCTGAAAAACGGGACTTTTGACCATACCGTCGACTTTGCGTCTTTGATTGGAAGTGGAGATAAGCTACTCCCTCAGTATGACTCTGGCGATGGTTTACATCCCAACCCTGTAGCATACGAGTTGATGGGCACAAAGTTTCCCATCAAGCTTTTTAAGAAATAACTATAGGTTGAAAATTAGGAAGATTTGAAGAATAAATAAAAAATTAAGAGAAGATATCGTTCATAATGCTAGTTAGCGTATTACCGACATAATTAGGGCCAAATATAGAAGACCAGGTTGCACAAGATTCGCTCGCAACACGTCTTTTTCCAAATTTGAGCAATCCCAGATCAGTTACGACCAGCCTGAATTGCGTGATTGTGCTGTCTTGCACAAGTGGCTTGCACCTGGACCTCTGAATCAACTTCAGGAAGAAGTTACCCGAGCTACCCTGGTATCTTTCGAGGATGTGTAATTTCCCTTACAGATTTTCAAGACTCAAGGCGGAGGCAACTAGAGACGCTAAACTCGGGAAGGGCGTCCGATTACCCGGACCTTACAATTAAGGCTTAGTCTCCAAGAACTGGTGGTCTCTGATTCGTTTGCTGGGTTATCCCGGTTTCAGCTGAATCCATTATGAGCTTAAGTTCTCGGGAGCATCGGCGAGGAAAATTCAAGGTCATTTGCAGAGATGATTGATCTACAGCATCAACTTCGAGCCATCTGAAGATAAAATGTATTATGAAGATGATATCAATTCAGAATCCAATGTGTGCATCTCGAATTCTTCGAAATTCCCACTGCAGCGCAGCACTAATATCTGAGGTGATCTCCAGCTTGGCGAGGTGTGCTGACCATTAGACAAGCATTCTGAGACACGCCAAGCAGGGATGTAGATATCACAACCAACAGATGGAACCTCGTCGTGCATATATATACCAGAGAAAGTCGTCAACCGACAATTTCAACCTCTTCCCCAATAAAATCCATCCTCGTCTACCCTCTTCCTAAATCGTACTTTGAAGATGTCTTGGGATCGTGACGAGTTAAATAGCAAGGGCTTCTTCTTCGATGACTCTATCCGGACTACGATTCCATGGGCCCCATTCCCGCCCCATGTCGAAGCCCTCCGGCAGTCAATGCTAGACTTCACATGTCAAGCCTTCGACGTAACTTCTGAAGAAGATGCTGCCACGCAGCATGAGGCTAAGAGATACTCTGAAGGCGGGTACTCTGAGAGTGATTGGGAAGATTTCTTTCGAAGAAACTTCTTTGACCCACTTGTCCAAACGGCCTCAGGATCGCCAAAAGACTCACGCAGGTCAGTGCAAAATTCGCATCTTAAGGCACGTTACTGATATGTGCCCTATAAGAGTTTCACGATACAAGTATTACTACGATACGGTCGTATTGTAAGTATCGCGAAAACAAATCTGGAAGATAGATGCTCATAAGAAAATGATCAGCGACGCCGACGCTTTGTGGGAAACCTTCAATGGAAAAGGTGACGAGGTCGACAATTCAACAGCCCACCGGTTTGAGACTGTGAAATGCCCCAAACCCGACTACGCATTCTATCTTCCAATGTACCATCTTAGTGCCAACTCCTATATACCTGGAATTACCGACCACAGAGCTCGGGAGTGGCATAAAGCACCAACGCCATCCCTTGTGGAGTCATTCTCATGGTCTAACCTCAAAATGCTTCATGAAAACGGTCTTCGCCCTACTCCGTTTCGTGTCTTTAATAAGGAGCCCCGCGAAAAGGATCTCAAATGTTATCCGTGGCTTCTTGTTGAGTATAAGAAGGAAAAGTATGGGCTTTTTGAACGTCAACAATTAGAGGAGACCGTGTGTTGCCAAGCAGCCAACGGTAGCGCAAGTGCTATCAAGCTGAACCAGATTGCAGCAAGGTATACTATCGAGCTTCCCGATGAGGCACATGTTCCTCCCATCCCAGTTGTAACCACTGTCGGACCTAAGGTCAAGGTTTGGATAACATATCTTGCCAAAGACTGTATGGTACTCTATGGGAGTAAATATTCTTGGTCTTCAAGATGGGAGAAACGCAGTCAAGCCTATGTAAGTTTGCAGCCCAGAAACTTACACTTGCATTTACTAACCGTTTTTGTTAGATGATGAAATGTATCTGGAAGGGTGATATGACTATTCCCCAGGATATTGTAAAGTTTCGGCTTATCCTTGAAAATGCGTATACTTGGGCGACGCGTGTATACAAACCTCTGATAACGACATACATTGATCAGTGGAGATTTTTGCATTCTACAGGTGGCCTGGACTCTGCAAGCGCGAGTTTGGCATTGGCGCGCCGCCAACAAGCAATGGAACTCTCAGGGAGTGTGCTTCCGCTGATCCAAGGTGTTCTAGATCGTCATTCAAGCTTCGAACTTGACGATATTCTGCACCATCGTCTTACACCTATGCTGATGGGGGTCCTCGTTCAACAGATATGTGCTGCAGAGCGCCAGGCGCTTACTCGAGAGATGGATCGTATCGTTGCAGAAAAGGTTAAATCTTTGAGTTTGAACGCTGGAACATGTTCTTGTCCGTGCACAACCAACGCAAGGACAGCCGCAACAGGCGGACAGACCCAAGAATCAAGTCAAGCCACCACAGTCAACGTCGAAGATCCTAAGGATGATGACTATGTGGACTCCCAGTCTCATAGGTCTGGGAGTAACGATTCCACGTCTTCAACACCAACAGGGGAATTGCGCCGAAGTACGCGATTGAACCCCCAAGTACCTTCTCCGCACCCAAGTACGCCATCAGGTCAGACACCTAGAACTCCTGATGCAGGGTCAAGAGCAGGAAAATCACCCCTGTTTTCTTCGTTACCCAAGGCACCAGAAAGCCAGAGTAGCTATTCAAGGCCAGTGGTCGAATGTGAATCATATAATGACCCTGGAAGGAGCATTACGTCTGGAGATGGAGATACAAATACTGTGGATGGTGAGGTGACGCCTCTACCTTCACCCTCGGCTGCATCTTCAACTATCTTTACGCCGACTGAGGACGAATCTGCACCAAGTCTGTCACCAAAAGGTTCAGCACTAGGTCTGAGCTCAGCAGGCCCATCGTCATCACCCGTGCCAAGTATATTTTCGTTTCGGAGTGTTCCACCAGCAGGTTCGCCTGTAAAGTTCGAATGTCGAGGATGTGGAAAGATGAGAAATCTGTTCCAGCTCTGTCCCGATGAGAATTGTTCTTCTAAAGTCGATTGGATGAAATGAGGCGGGACTTCAAGACAAACTCTAAATTGTTTATAAAGGAATTGAAAAGAAGAGCTTATCTCCAAATCTACATATACTAGCCTTATAGCTCTCCGTATAATCAACCCTGCCCAATCATAGACGAACATTTTTTGCAAACCCCGCACCGCCCGCGTATTCCACTACTAACAGTTCTTGCTCAGGCATAATATCGGCGTTTGTGTCCATTAGCCCAATACCCAATATGCCACCGGCTAATGCCTTTACATCGTGTGAGGCATGTAGGTATGTTTTACCAGATCCTCCAGTCTCATTCTCAGCCATAGCTAACTAGCTGATAGACGTCTGAAGCGTAGATGCTCGAGAGATACCCCGTCATGTCGTCTGGTAAGTACTTACTTTTATCTGTCAAGGCATGCCAGTCTCAGATCTGTTTAGTGTTCTCGGCTAGGTAAAGTATGTCACTATGCGAAAGGCCATGCCGATGCAAGCCCGAAAACCTCTATCAATGGGTTGATGAGTCAAGGTCATGCAGATCTTGCTACAGAGCTAGATGCCCACCGAACCGATAAGTTCCCGTCATCATACTTTCTAGACTCCGAGCTATTCCAGCCAATATCGAGAAACGTTTTGACAGCACATGACGGCCCGTTTTTTCTCGGTCAACAAACTCGTTTTGCGACCGCGGGTACATTCGACTCTTTGATAGAACACTACGAGAACTCCATCCACCACTGGCTGCCCATACTAAGTGTCAAGCGCCTGAGGCAAGACTCGCAAGCTCTAGAATATTCGAATCAAGGCATTGTCGATGTTCTGATCTTCTTGGCCCTCGAGGCTCTCGTTAGTCAGAGTGATGAGCATGCCATATCGTCAGCAAGTAACCCTTCATATTTAAAGGCAAAGCACGGCAGTTTTATCGCTGAGAGTGGAGGAGCCATCAATATTCGACTGATACAGACGCTCACCCTCGTAGCTTTGTATGAGCTTGGCCATCACATATATCCTGCCGCATATTTGACAATGGGACAAGCTGTGCGACTAGCTACCATGGTTGGACTTCACAGCCAAAAGGATGCACAACAACTGTTCGTGGAACCGGAAACATGGACATTATGCGAAGAGCAGAGACGCACTTGGTGGGCGATTGTAATGCTTGATAGGTAGGTCCAGATATATGTTTCATGAGGATTTAATCGTTGATCATTACTAGAGTTATCGTTGCCGGCTCTCCTCGACTCTTGATGGCGGCTCCCGATCCGACCACGAATGATCTTCTCCCGTGCAACGACGATGACTGGACAAATGGACGAATAGGTTTCAATGAAGCACTATTCACGCGAAACTTCCACTCGCCCTCGTCCTTGGGGCAATTTGCAAGAGTATGCCAGGCTGTTCACATGTTTGGCAAAGTTCTTCGTCACATAAAAGCCAGAGAAAAAGACACCGAACCCGTCGAGCTTACAGCCGAGGCCTTGCAGCTGCACATCGTTTTGACAGCGTTAGATCAGGGCATCATGAGCAATGACTGTGACATCACGGCGGCGCACGGAAGCTTGCACTCGGCGTTATCACTGTGCAGTTTGGCCCGACTGCTTCTGTACAACGAATATGCATGCAACGAGCCCAGCTTCAGCACGGCACGCGAGAGATTAGCTGCTGAGGTGGAGATGCAACAGATAGCTCTGGCGAGCATTCAACACATCGTGTCCAAGACAATACCGCAGATGGCGAGGCAAATAGTTTTGGCGAGTCAGCAACAATCCAAGGGGCCGAGACACTCACCCATCTTGGCTAGCTGCCTGTATCATGCAGCGACAGAGTGCGCGTGGTTTGTCAAGGAAAACAACGACGCGGATATGGTGGCTGGTTTAGAAGCCATCACCCAAGCACTACAAGTTCTGAAGTTTGAGTGGGCTGTTTGTGGTAAGCCCGATTCACCCTGTCAAGTCCGAAGTTAACATGGCGCTGATAAATCTTACGCAGACGAATATCTCTCTTTTTTGGAGGGGGATAGGTCTTGAGACTGACATCATTACAACAGGAACAGGGCCGATAGAAGGTCAGACGGCTCACTAGTGTTTTTCTGTCTGTCCGCGACGACGTCGCATTCCCGCTCTGCCCGCCCCAACGATGACATTCCCGCATCTGCTCCACTTTCTGGCTTGAGCCAAGAATACGGCGAAGCATCATAATGCCAAATTTCGTTATTCAAAGATCCTTATTCTATTATATAAAGTGCAACATCTCCTGCCATGTTTTCTATTATTCTATCCTCAGAATATCTTACACCTTTCCTTTCTTTCAACAGGTCGCACAACATCCTGTCTCTGTTTGTTCTGTCAATCAACATGTCTCAGCTCGTTTGGCTTGTCACTGGCTGCTCCTCTGGTTTTGGCACAGAGTTTGTGCACCAGATCCTCTCCCAAGGCGACAAGGTCATCGCAACTGCCCGAAACAGTGCAAGGATTGAATCACTCGCAAGTCAAGGAGCAGCTGTCCTTGAGCTAGATGTCAGAGACTCGCAAAACAGCATTGATCAAACCATTGCCAAGGCCATTGCTATCTATGGGCGCATCGATGTGTTGGTTAACAATGCTGGTTTTGTAGCTGCTGGCTCTTGGGAAGATCTCAGGTATTACTCTTACGAACTGATAGCATTGTCGACCTTGCTAACATGTCTAGTTACAATGAATTTGTTTCCTCCTTCGAAACCAACGTTTTTGGACCAATCAAGGTTACGCGCGCAGTTCTTCCGCATATGAGAGCCAGAAAATCAGGAACTATGGTTTTTATTAGTTCTTTATCTGGCTGGGTTGGACACCAGTTTACTGGAGCTTATGCTGGATCAAAGTTTGCTCTTGAAGGTCAGCTTCAAAATTATGTCCATGAGGGTCTACCTGTCTAACATAAAATCAGGTGTTGTGGAAAGTCTGCATAACGAAACTAAGACTCTCGGTCTTCGCACGCTTTTGATGGAACCCGGTCGTTTTCGAACCCCTCTCTTGTCAACGGGTCACCTTCAGTCAAAGCAGAGTCAAATTCCCGATTATGAATCAGCCTCCGAGATTCATCACAATCACCTTCATGGCGGAGATTTGAAGCAGCCTGGAAACCCAGAAAAATTCGTCGCTATTGTGCTTGACTTGGTCAGACAAGAGGGCTGTGCACAGGGGAAAAGCATCCCGTTTCGTCTTCCTGTTGGGAAAGATGCAGTAGAAGAAATTGGGGCTAAAGTCAAGGATGTTTTGGAGACATTGCAGGAGTGGGACTCTATTATAACAGAAACTGACTACTAGTGGGTATACGGAGAGCAATTACTTGATGTAATTAAATATTATTCGGCTTGAATATTCGCAATCATGCATGTTCTTATTTCCATGTGATGGGACCGAGTGGGATATCGAGTGGGATATCACGTGCCATAGAGACTAAAATCCATGGGAATCAGAATCTGAAGTGCCGTATCCCACTGAACATCCCACTCAGTGGGTCTCAGTTTACGGCTTGCTCCTTTGATGCAGGGGTCCAAGCTCGCGCTTTGCTCAGTTGCATTGCTATCCCACCGGATATCTTTGTCATAATAAGGTTCAATCCAATGACGGCAAAGCCGCAAGCATGACGAAACATACCTCATAGCAATTGGGGTTGCTTTCACATCATGTTACATTGGAAAATTAAACAAACCCTGCAGACTTGGCATGTATAAGTACGATGCTGCATTCCGCCTCCAAAACAGCTCACCACCAACATCCTCAATCATAGTCCATCGTGCATCTCGGATCAACGAAACCCAAGTCCAATAATCACCATGCAGTCCAAGATTTCTCTCCTCGGCTTGGCCGTTCAGGCTAGCCTGGCAATCTCAATTCCTCGACCTTGCACTTGTCCATCGATTTCTGGCAACAAGACGATCGATGCTTATCAATTGTATCCCGAAAACGTTGATTTCGATACACGACGTTGTCTTTTGTACACAAGGTTAGTACCCATGAGCGTTACTCAGCAGCGCAGGCAAAATCCTGACCTTTATTATAGCGTACTGTACAATGCAACTGCTGTCGCCTGGGATCCCTATCGTGGAGAGATAGTGCATACTTTCAAGGCCCCTGGGCTCAGCGGCAACCCTCTGCTCCATGCAAGTGGCGTACGCGTCGACACCCTGGACCGACTCTCTGTTATTATCGACGCAGGCGCTGCTTTCGATACCGCTGGCCAGAATATCCAGGGCGACAACGAGCTCGTCAAGTTCAACCTTGTAGACAACTCTTTACTGTGGCAAGCGAACCTGACCAAGGCAACCAATGGTGTATATGGCGGTTTCCAAGACAGCGAAAGCGACGATGCTGGCAACACTTATGTTCTCGGAACCTTTCCCAGCAGTTTGATCAAGGTCAGCGCAGATGGAAAATCGGTTGTCCCATGGTATCTCGTCGAGCCAGCCAACCATACCATCCACGGCTTCTCAGGAATCTCCCGCAAAGGCGATACTCTCTTTGTGACTGATAACACGGATGGTCAGCTATACAAATTCGACGTCAAAGCAGCAAAGGGCAAGCCGGTTCGTGTCCCGACATCGAAGGATGGCAAGGCTCTGGGCCAGAATCTTGACGGCTTGCATTTGCCCTCACTTTATGCCGGTACTGTTCTTTTGGTCAGCGATAATGTTAATGGTACTGTTGTGTTGAGATCTAGCAATGGAAAGTGGAAGTCTGCTGAGAACCTCGGAACTATCCCCAACCCTTACGTTAGCCAGGGCGGATTCACCGTTGCATCTGTGCAGATCTCTGATAGCATCTATGCTGTCACTGAGTTCTTTGGCGATGCTATCAATGGAACTCTCCCTGGCAACAGGACAGTTTTCCCCTTGAGGGATATTACAGAAGAGGTAGAAACTCTACTAAGAGCTTAGTTACTGCAATTAGTCAAGAGCTAGATATGCTTTTGCTCAGTGTTATCTTACAGAATTTTAGTAATAAATTACTATTTATAGAGAAAGAATTGATTCCCTTTACCCTTATATCTATATAAGAACAAAGATATAAAGACTTACTTTTCATTCTCTCTCGTACAGGCTATCTAAGAGCTCCAGCCCATTAGCCAAAGATTCACATCCGTCTATACGGATTAAAGCGTTGTCGCCAAGGTTCAATTTTTGCGCGTTTATAACCAGACGCGGCTTCATCATCAGTGTCGTCGCTATCGTCGAAAGGACGTTTCTTGGCTGTCTTTGTCAACCCGCCACCTTCGCCGTTTGACGTTTTGCCAGAAATCTGAAGCACTGAGATCTGAGTGGTGAGATCTTCGCTGGCGGGTTCTGGTAAATCTATATCCATACCCGCCGAGCTAGATGCTTCATCGCCCTCTGTCTCACCAGGTTCAGACCCATCCTCTTCGGACCCGTCATCTTCGGACTCTTCATCTTCGGACCCTTCATAATCAGATCCTTCGTCTTCGGACCCTTCAGCCTCAGACCTTTCATCCTCAGACTCGTCATCCCCAGACTCGTCCTCTTCAGACTCGTCCTTCTCAGATACGTCCTCTTCAGACATTTCATCTTCAGATGTGAAATCATCGGGGTCGTCCTCTATCTTTTTCCAGTATTTCTCGTCCTTAGCCTCATCCCGCTTTTCCCACTCAACCAACTGTCTTGACTCTTCACGCAGCAGTTCAAAGTGTTCCGCTTTGTAGTCGTCGCGGCGAATCTGTGCCTCTTGGTCTGCGTCCTCGTGTGCCATGTTTGAGAACTTGCGCAGAGAAATGTAGTGGAGTGAATATCGCCCTGTATAGTCAAAGGGGTCGAGAAGCGAGAAGCTGCTCTCAATTGTAGCAGGGCAGATTGTAAGCAATTCCGAATCCTTTGGGCGACGCTTTTGCGGAACACCAGTCAACTTTTCCATTTCGCTGTCAATCGCATATTTAAGCTGCGTTCGGCGTTTGTCGTTGTCTGTTTCAATCGCAGGCTGTGGCTCACAACGATGCCTCTCTGGAAGTCGTCCCTCGGCAGGCGCCTTGAGCGCCTCTTCAAGCCAATTATCGTGTGCTGTGTACTGCAACAGATTGTTGTCCTTTAAGAATTGGCCGTATTCATCATCTATGCGTTGTTGGATCTCGAGGATTCTTCTCTCGTCTTTATGTCCTTTGGGGTCCAAAGCGCAGTGTTGGTAGTATCGGAGTGCCTGGCTCAAGAAGTCCTTAGGGTCAAGGACCGCCAGAATCTCTTCAATCTTGTTGTCGAGACTAAGGTCTACCGGTACGTGGGCCTTAACACTATACTGAGAATGGCCTTGTCCATTGTACGCTTCCCTGAAATATAGGCCCAAGGAATATGTGAGTTGTTCGCGGTATATAGGATCCATTTTCTGTGCTTCTCGGTTTAGTGGTAACTGTGAACATTGTATCTTTTGTTGCTAATTGTCTATAGCTGTTTGTGTTCCTGTAGGTATTTTATTAATTAATCACATGAAGGGGCTTAAGTATTTATACTATAAGCTGAGCTATGTGTTCAGTAGAGTTCTACTAACTCAATAACTGTTTTCTTTTAAACTCTTTATCTTTTTGTCCCGAATAATATTATAATAGGCTAGAATATATTTTAGTATGCTGCTCTTGTTCTGCAATCTTTGTCTGTAGCGCTTTGTAAAGGTGTCTATAATCTGTTCAGTCAGACTGAAAGCACTCTATCTTTGAACAAGATCAGTCTGGGGCCATACTATTCAGCCTGTAGGTATAGTTCTTGTTATAGTTCATATTAATACAGTACTTGGAAGAGCTCTGCGGTTAGTACCAGCTGAAGCACCTGTGTTATTACTATGCCAATGTAAAGTCATTAATATCCCAGCTCTTGTATAAAAATAGAACTGACAAGTTAGGCATAAACTGGATTACAGATAGCTTGAAGCCCAGGATGATCCTCACAACCTGCTAGAGTGAACCGCCCCCACTTGTCAACCTTTAGCCAGGCGATTCAGCGTAGCCCTAGCATGACCCATGCATTCCACCGCCGCATTATAAAGCCTTCTCCTTATTTACCCAGAACCTGGCTTTTCCAACTTTTGTCCGTAGTATATACTGACGCCATAGAAATATTTGTCCTCGGCAAGGTCAAGTTATTTAGGCGCACCACCAGTAATCAACCCAAAGGCATAACCCCAAGATTCTCCATCCCTCATCTGCAACCCATTAATGTTATCCTGACCCCTCACGAACTCAGCAGTGATACGAAGACCACGATTGGTGGTAGGAGTCTCACTAGATTCGCTCCATGCAGCATAGTAGATGAATTCCGCTTAGAAGCAGAAACTTTCGCCACAGTGGAAATGGCTGAATACTTACCATGGGAGAAGAGTACAATGGTAGGAGAAGTGAAATTGGAGCTGATTGCGGCAATCAAAGCGGATAAGCCACTCAGAGAAGTGTATGAAAGTTATCCAGAGCCGTTGTGGTCCATGACGCGGTTGCATTTACTAATTTTCCCAATCTGTTGCTCTTTCTTGAGGGCAAAGTAGCCTCTATCAAGTCGATAACAAGTCCATCAGATAATGAATTGTGATTTGCGCTGTTAACATGACCAAGAGTAGTGTGACAACCCCCCGAGCCTCGCCAGTGAGTGACATGGGTAGATCTCCGTGTGTTGGAGGGGCTGAGTTGCTATTGGCTCTAGATCAGTAGCTTAGCTCTGGCCGGCATTTATACCCGAATTAAGCGACCGTCAGCCTATGAACGTCGACGAACCCTGGGTCAGTTTTATCGTCTGCCCTATGGCAAGCATGATAAACGAAACTGGGCTTCAGCCCGTGCCCGCCAGCATCAAACCTGGACTTCAGCTGGGCCGATTTAGCCGAGAAAAGAAGAAAGGCTTTGGGCATAAATGGGATCTCGCAACATCGATAAGAAGCCAGCGATGGCCATCTTTTGAACTCCTCCACTATTTTCTTAAAAGATTTAGCATGGGTCCATTCATAAGTGTAATAGTATTTGTGACCTGGTGCCACTGGGCATGCATTGCAGCCGCTCAGGCTGCGTTCCCCAGCTGCGCTGTAAGTAGCAAGAATTTCTTCATTACGGTCTGTGCTTTCTAACTACCCCATTACGTAGTCCACTTGCTATACTGGTTTAGTCGGCAGCAGCTCATCACCTAAAACAAGCTGCAACACTTTCGATTACAAGTGCATATGTCAAGATGATGATTACCTCGAAGAGCAGATCTGTTGTTTGCACAAAGAATGCTCCGACGGAGATCGTGAGGCTGCTGAGGGCTATGCAAGATCAGTCTGCCAAGCTGTTGGTGTTACTTTGGGTCATAACTTAACTTGCCCTACAATTTCTGCATCTGCATCAGGCACAGGTAAATTTGCCACTTCTGTTGTACTAAGGACCAGTTCCCGGCTTACAGACTTATCGCAGCTACGGAGGATGCAGGATCCAGCACCAAGACCGATACTTCGGGCTCCTCTGCATCTCTAGACTCAGCCTCTGGCAACAACGAAAACGGCAACGAAAGCGGCGGCGATAGCTCAAAGACTCACATAGCTCACCAAACGTCACAACATAAGGTTAAGACGGGATTGGGTGCGGGGTTGGGTGCGGGAATACCTGTCTTGGGTGCGATTCTGGGTGCCATTGCCTGGTTTTTGAAGCGAAAGAAAAGGCAGTCTGCTGCACAGACACCACAAACCGCCACAACAGCTCAGCCTCCACTCGATCCCGCAGCCCCAGCTTACGAAGTTCAACATGTTCACGCGGCACCTGGTACTTCATCTTACCCCGTGCCGCAAGCACATCCTCAGAACGCAGCATATTCGCAGCCACCAATATTTGAAGCCTATGGATCGCCTGGAAACCTTGAAGAAGGCCGATATAGTGCAACAAAAGTCCCTGCTGCTCATGAGCTGCCAGTAGAAAGGACATAAGTTGCCCAATCGCCAGGAAGTACGCGAGTCTTAGTCGTCGTTTCGAAAGTGTTGAGGACTAGTGCAGTGTCGATGGGAGGCGCTGTGCCATAAGGAATGCCAGTATGTAGCCTGAGGGGTCAGCTGCTTAACACCATTGAATTGCTGGCCTTAGTTGCCACGGCTTCTTGTCATTTGCGAGGGTTTAATGCAGGATTGCGGCCTATCTCTACAAATCGATTCACATTAAATTGAGACTAAGCAATGCCGCAAATTGTGGGTAGTCTAATGAGAGAAGCTAACTCCCAGGATCGGGACTTATCTGCATTCTGAGTGTCGCTAATATGACAACGGCACAGCAGCTCAAGTGTCTATCCATACCCAACTACGAAGAGCCAGAGTTGTCAGCGCACGACCAGGCTGCTGAACCTCCAGATACTTTGTATGAGGCTATAATGTCAACCACTGAAGCATATGTCCCGGCGATAGTGAGAAATGTCCCCAAGACAATGATTGTGACGCTCCAGAGCACTCCGATGGACCAAGTGATCGAGCGATCTTGTTTCCCGCGCTTCCAATTGTCGTAGAGCCACATACATCCCATAGGTTGGAATGAGAGTGATGTAGCAAGCAGTGCCCCGATAAGAGAAACGAGCCCGCCAAAGATGGGAATACCGCTGGCTATTACATATGCAACAACTGTGATGCCAAAAGTACATCCTATCCAAGATGCCCAGTGGGTGAAGGTATTAGCGGCAAGATGCTTGGAGCCTCGCAAGACACGTACAAAGACGTGCTTACTTGCTAGCTAGAACATCAACCGTTTAGCTACAGTTCGTATACATATTTTGACTAGGGACTCACATGGCAAGTCAACATAGTCGTGACTATTAGTCCAGGAAGTGCGATTCCGTAGCTGACTCTCTTGATCAAGACACCTGCAGATCCGAGAGCTGGCGATGCAACATACGAGCCACAGAAATAGTACACCACACAGCCGATTGCGATGTAGCAGGCACTGATAACTGTCTGGCACAGGATCAGAGATCTCGTATAGTGTCTAGGATCCCTCATTTCTGCAGCAATACTGAAAAAGGCTGGAGTGCCTGCATAGGCAAAGATCAACGCACAGATAGCAGACATGGCGTTGGTAAAGCTCGGCTTCTTGAAGAGCTCGTAGTCCGATACCCAGACTGCGTCTTTGGGTGCAGCTGCAGGTCGATCTTGTATACCCACGGCAATTGTAAGTATGATGACTGTGTTTGAGACTTTAGCATGGCATTCTCAAGGGAGAGGTTTGGGCATATACTGACCAGAAGAGATGACACAGATTAATCCCAGCCAAGCTAACCAACTTAGCTTCCCGAGGGTTCGGATGCTGGCAAAGATGAAACCAGTGACAGCTGCAACAGCGACAAAGACGGCGGTACAGGTTCCATGATTTGAAACGGCATTGAAGCCAATTGACACGCTGAGCATGGCCGATCCGCAGACAAATGTCCAGTCTGTATCACCAAGTATCAGTCAAAGTTCAACCACCGTAGTCCTCAAAAACGGGCGGCTTTGACTTACAGAGACCAAATGCAAAGCCAAATATTTCCTGCCCAGCACGGCCAAACATGAGGCCGCCCGCATCATCAATACCGTACACTTCACGATGCCTAAGCTTGAAAGTGCCGACTATGTAATCTGACCACGTCGTAATTGCAGCGATAACACAAAGACAGATAAGGCCAGGTATCATTCCCAGCGTGTCAAACACAGATGGGATGGACAAGATTCCAAGGCCAAGCTGTGTCTTCATCATCAGTCCAGCTGTGCCCACCCAACCGACCTACATATACCATTAATAACCTGAATGATTTATAGGAAGTGTAAACTCACATTGCGGTAATTTGGACCATCATTGGTGAGTCTTCCGAAAACAGCATCGTGAGCATGACCAGGATCATCGTGAACTTCACCAGCAAACACCTGACCCTCCTGGTCACCAACCTTTTCGGTACCAAGCATAGTAGCAATTTATCAGATAATCGACCTTGTGTTCACCTCCCAAATAAGAAATAAAGGAAAGCAAACCCGAGATGTGCATTTTGTCACGATGTGAAATTTTCTCCATTTCAGCAGCAATACCTCCGATTCTAACTGCCAAGGCCACAGAAGCGGAGCATTCTCACAGTAAATGTCATACAATTGAGCTGTATTGGGGCTTTATAGAGTAATTTATTCTCATAGTCCCAGAGTGAAACCCACTTGGTGAAGAAATTCTGCCGATACCGGATGTTGGAGAATGGTGGGCGAGAGGTTGATTGGTTGGGGTAGTGGGTTATCAATCTGATCTAAACTCAATTGGAGATCTCGTTTAGTGCAAGGGGTAGAATTTGTTGACTTTGTCATGCGTTTCAGTCGTTTGGCACTGTAGATTACTGCGAAAAGGTCTCACACATATGCTTGAACTTCTTGTGGCGAGCAAGTTCTGTAGTCTGATTACTCCAGGTTGATAGATATCTATCAATCGGATTAACCGGCTCCAGTGCTGGTGTCCCCGAGCATAGACAAGCAGAGCGAGTCAGTCGCAGCTCAATTGAGAACGCAATATTGGACACACAGACGAGGTGAATTATAGGACATAAATAATCTCAAATCCGGCGCAACCCAAAGCATGCTGTTTCATATGATTGTCTGGCTTGGCTCAAACAACAGAGTTGTTCCTCATTTCGTCACGTTGTCTTGATGATCTCGCGTGTGATCTGGCCCTAAACCAAGAAGGGAAAAGTCTCGACCTTTCGGATGATTTGTTCCACTGGCCTATTAGCTTTCATTCTCTAGATTCACCAGAGGCCGAAACTCAAAGACCTCGGGCTTGGTAATAATTCAGCAGATGTGTGCTAGATGCTGTGGTGTAAGAAAAGGACAGATGTATTATATTTCACTTTTAATAGGATAAATCTCTTAATCTAAGCATTCAAACGACAAATCTTGCCCACAGCGTCGACACCTCTTTTTATGTCTGCTGACATTGTATGTGCGTCATGTTTACGCTATTGAACGCTGTGTTAATGTTCTGCTTTCAATTTCATCCATGTACATAAGACATCTCAGTTGAAGAAAAATAAAGAATACATCGCGACATATTAGAGATCTTTAAATATTATTCTTATCCCTTTGTAATCATCCTAAGATATAAAGCTTAATTGCAGAAGCAGACTGTAAGCAAGTTCAGGGTAGGCAATACTCTTATCAATCGAATCGGCCCGATAGCAGGACCAATGACAACACGCTGCTCAAGGGAGGTCGCGAGGGTTGTGCCTACGATAACCTGTCTCGTGACGCGGGATGGCATTCGACCTGCCGACTTATTCTAGATTATCAGCCACGTGTTGGTGATGGTTTGCAGCTACAGTGATCGGCCGATGAACCGAAGAGTCGCACAGCCAATTGAGATTACCAAACCGTAGCTAAGCTTCAATAGACAATTCATGACAGGCGTCGACAATGTTTCAACAGAGCCATCACTCGTCATTTTCGGCTCCGGCAGATGAAATCGCGGGGAAATCTGAGCCATGCCTCTGGATCTAGACCTTCCAACGGACTTCTCTACCGCGGGCTTCTCGCCGTCGACCCCCTCATCACGAGTCACGAAACAACCCAAGCTTAGTCTAACTCAATCCAACGTTGTGCAACGGGCGTTTTTCGTGTCGAGCTACGCGTGCGGGAATTGGCCGAGCGAAAAATCCTTGTTTTTGGAGATGGAGACACTGAGATTGGCTGAGTCTGTTCGAGAGCATTCTGACCCGCTTTATTAGCACGAGAGATTGGCATAACCTTGTTTCTCGTTGGGCAATCACACGTGAGAGTACCCCACCCCCAGAATTGGATCGGGTTGCGGAGAAATTGGGCCTTGAGGAGATTACGTGCCAGAAGTGGGAGACTCTTCTCCAAGATTCTGTGGTGCCATTTGGCGGTGAAACGAGCCATGGATTGACTGAGAACTGGGAATAACCTCGAAGAGATATAGACAGCGAACATTCTACTGCTTCATGAAAACAAACATAAAGACTCTGCCGTCTCTTGGTGAGCAACCCGTGCCGACGATTGCCATCCTCACCCCCATCTCCCAGCACAAGCTAACACCATTCAGGCAACTGTCCCGCACGCCCAAGTCTAGGCAAACTTCTTAGCCCGTCTCTCCCTCCGGAAACCTGGCCGATCACCTCTCCATCTTTCCCCCCCAGCATTTAATAGAAATATTGGGGCGGTTGCCCATTCTCCATCTTTCCCCAGATCACACTTCCCCGCATCTCTCTCTCACATCTTTTCTCTTTTTCTTATTCATCGAAAGGAATTTTCGCTCCGTTGATCATGTCGGACGAAAAGGTCTCGGCTGCTGCCCCAGAGGCTCACCTCGATACCTCTGATCCTAGCAAGACTCATCCTGATGTTATCGACCATGCGCGTTCGGCTGCCAACAAGGAGCAGAACATGACCCTCATGCAGGGCATCAAGCTGTATCCCAAGGCTGTCGCGTGGAGTATCCTCATCTCGACTTGCATTGTCATGGAAGGATTCGACATTGTCCTTGTCAACAACTTCTGTGAGTTGCGTCGCACAAAATGACGCGACTTGGACTGACAGTTGTTGTTTAGATGCTTTCCCTCAGTGGAACAAAAAGTACGGTCAACTGCAGCCTGATGGAACATATCAGGTGTCAGCAGCATGGCAAGCCGGCTTGAGTAATGTATGAGGCAATGAGCCATTAAAGGCTACGACAAAGCTAACCATCACAGGGTGCCAACGTCGGTTCCATCATCGGTCTCTTCCTCAACGGTTGGCTCTCAGAGCGCTTCGGCTATCGATACACCATCATCGGCTGCATGATCTGGCTCTGCGGCTGCATCACCCTTTTCTTCACCGCCCAGAACGTACAAATGCTCCTCGCCGCCGAAATCCTCTGCGGTCTGCCATGGGGTATCTTCCAGACCATCTGCGTCACCTACGCCTCCGAAGTCTGCCCCATCGCCCTCCGAGGTTATCTCACCACATATGTCAACTTCTGCTGGGGTCTCGGACAGGAAATCGGCATTGGAATCTTGCGATCTATGATCGGTCGAACTGACGAGTGGGCTTATAGAATCCCTTATGGTCTGCAGTGGATCTGGCCTGTGCCTTTGATGGTGGGCTTGTGGCTTGCTCCCGAGTCTCCTTGGTGGCTCGTTCGCAAGGGCCGTGTTGCTGATGCTAAGAAGAGTCTTCTTCGACTGACAAGCCTCAACCGTGAGACTGATTTCGATGCTGATGAGACTGTTGCTATGATGGTTCATACAACTGCGCTCGAGGAGAAGTTGACTGAGGGAAGCTCCTATATCGACTGTTTCAAGGGCGTCAACCGTCGACGAACAGAAATCGTCTGTATGGTTTGGGCCATGCAGAACCTCAGCGGCAACTCCTTTTCCAACTACTCGACCTACTTCCTCGAGCAAGCCGGTATGTCTGCCGAGCACGCCTACTCATTTGCTCTCGGACAATATGCCATCAACATGATTGGTGTCTTTGGTGCCTGGGGTCTGATGTCCTTCGGAATCGGTCGCCGAAGCCTCTACCTTTACGGATTGTGCGGTCTCTGCATTGTCTTGTGCATTCTTGGCTTCCTTGGTCTTGTCCCTGAGGCTGATCGCCAGAAGGGTGCTCTTGCTACTGGAAGTCTGATGATTGGCTGGGCTGTTGTTTACCAGCTCACTGTCGGCTCCGTGGCTTACTCCCTTGTCTCTGAGCTTCCCTCTCGACGCCTTCAGATCAAGACTGTCGCTCTTGGCCGTATCTTCTAGTAAGTCTGACCTACAGATCGCAAAAGCACAGGCAACTAACCAATCACAGTGGCATTGTCGGTATCGTCAACGCTGTTCTGGCTCCTTACATGCTCAACCCCACTGCTTGGAACTGGAGCAACTACACCGGTTTCTTCTGGGTAAGTCTTGGAGCTATTTCCCCAACAAGTCCCCAAGCTAACATGCTCAATAGGGTGGCATCTGCTTCCTCTGCGTCATCTACACCTACTTCCGCCTGCCCGAGCCCAATGGCCGAACCTTTGCCGAGTTGGGTGTTCTGTTCGAGAAGGGTATCAGCGCTCGAAAGTTCGCTACCACCAAGGTCGATGTGTTCCACGAGTCTGTCGATGATCACGTTCTCGAACAGTTGAGCAAGGCCGATCAAGCTACAGTTGAGACCGTTGAGCAAGCCCCAGCACGCAAGTAGATATTAATCAAGGGGTTATGAGGCGCCTAGATCAAACTTTTTTGGACAACCTTTGCTTGCACGTCAACGAGTCAAGACAAGACAGCTTTTGTATACAATAATAACGAAGAAATAATGAGACATTGAATAATTATACTGATCGTGTGCCACCCTCGGTGAAGCCTGACCTCCTTCCGCTTGTGTAGATCCATGCATACAACCTCAAGCGGAGCTATGTCTCCAAGCGTGATCATCTCTGCCGATCTCTGCCATCATCTCGGCAAATCCGAAAACCCCCACTTCCGCCCAACGTTGGCATTTGTCACAATTATCCAAGGCCTTGATATCAAACGTTGAGCTAATAGCCAGCAGTCATCTCATAGTAACTCCTGGGCAAGGCAAAAACAAGGTAGTTCATAACTTTCCTATGTATAATATTAGGCCACGGGAAAGTCTAGACGCGACGCGCTTAAGTTTCACTCCTTGGATTGTTGCCTCAAGAGTCGTCCTTCAGCTATACAATCCATTGGTCAACTAGTAAGAGAAGGAGAAGGCGAGTGAAACGGGATCTGAATCCATCCAATGTCAAGATCAAGACCGTTGAATGGACCGTCGGCGAAAGTGCTCGTAGCCAGATGCTGTTAGGTCGCCCGCTAGCGTGAGCTAGTCTCCCGTCAGGTTTTCAGCAACCGATGGCGATAACGCAAACACCGACACTGCCTTCCACTAATATACACTGGAAGAAAGCGATAGCATCCAAAGTGGAAAGGTAACTCCTAGCACCAAGTTCCAAGTAATAACCATGCCACAAGTTGTATTAGCTTGAAGTATTCTGTTTCTGCTTGGTGAAGCTAACCAAGCTGTCAAGCCACTCTTGATGGCCATTCAATATGGGATTCGGCTTCGTAGCCGCGAGCTTAACCCCAGGCTGCCCAATCTGAGACTCCTGCGTCAAGATTCTAACCACGCCATAATCCAAGTCCTCCACAATCCAAGCATGATAAACATCAAGCTTAGAGCTTTCGTCCCCGTCTACCCATGCTCTCCAAGCCAAGCGTCCCGGTGAGCCCGCGCTCGGCGACACAGACTCCATGACCTGTGCCGGAAAGGGACCAAACCCGAAAGTTGAGAAGCTGAAGCTGTCACCCTTCTTGAGGTTATTGCCGGTGACTGGCGGTGTGATATGACCACAATTATTGTAGTATGACTCCCATTGGGTAATGTCGGCGAGATAGGCCCAAACTTGGGCGGCAGTGATATCGCGCACAATTACTTCGTTGGAGGTATAGTTGTCGGTGGTTCCGGGTAGGAACTTTGTAGGCCAGATGATTGCTGACTGCATTGTGCTTGAACTTGGGAGACGAAGTATAGCAAAATGATTATTGAGTTTGTCTGATGGCTGTTTAGCTAAAGAACTCGAATCTTGCTTCTGTGCAGTTGTAGAACTTGCCTCATCGGCAAAGGCACGTCGGCAAAGGCGGCCCGATGAGGACTGATTACAAATCCCATCCACATCCGGGATTAACGGTTTGCACTAATTATAATCGGGAATGACTCGTTTTACGAGTTGGATCAGACGCACAATAGCCTTATTGCATTTCATTACCTACCTCGCACTTTCTGCTAGTTATGTATTTCAATGCTTTACATAGAAAACTATTAACAACTAAACTTCCAACTACCTAAACTGTAACCTTTCTTTACAGTTCACATTAGGTACATGAAGCCCCAACATCCTTAAGTCATAAAGACGCCCTTGTAACTACCTAGTTAAACTTTTTAAATATAATCTTTAATAAACTCCTCGATTATCTCATAACAAGGACATCTTATCATTCTGCAGTCCTTTATTAACAGAATAATTCACAACACACCCCTTACTATACATTTCACTAGAGATCTAAACCAGACCGCCCTTTATATCTTCGTTTCTAACTTGCTCAGCACCTGCCTCCCAAAGAGTATCGCCTATTGCTGGCTAGATAGTATCTGCTATCCCTCTTTACTAGATTCATAGGTCTCTGTCTCCTTGTTCAAGCTTGCTTAGTAAGCGGTTGTAAACATTGCAGACTATCCTCCGATATTGTCCATTTTAAAGATCAAGCCTGTTATCACAACACCTAATTAAACTTTATATCTCGGTGTTTTCGGCACCAATTTTTTAACTACAGCCGATTGGCGGATTTACTTTATCCATGCTATAAAAAGCTAAAAGGATACAGTAAACGTATATATGTATGCATAATCAGAGTCTAAAAACCCTGCCCTGTGACTGTCTGAGCTGAACTCTATACCAGGCGATTGCATCCATCTCACATGTGCCCCTGGCTAAATGTCCACCCTGACCCATAATGACCCCATATATGTATTCACTTTATTCCCTTAGATTCAATAAAAAATCACTAGGTTTCTCTCATGAAGACGGGAGTTACACCACCCTGCCCTGTAGCTACTTATCTACGTCTTGCTACAGATACATTAGCTGGAGCCGCGTAAAGACCATCACAGAGTTGCACTGTGGACTATATATCTCACATTCGATCAGCAGAGAGCCACATTGAACGCACAATGTTATCGTTTTTGAAACAACTTGCCGTTGCGGCCTGCGTCCCGTTGTTGGCAACTGCTTCCTATCCTATCGCTGTCATTGTTGAGTTCGATGGGACTTCCCATTGGGTAAGTGCCAGGTGATAATGAAGCATACATACTCTAGAGCCTATTGCTAATGTAGAAGGAGGATGCCGAGGGTTTAACACACGCCGCGGCGGTTTTTCTTCGCAACGTTGACCTAGCCTGCACTGTATCACGGCGATATGTTTACAACCACTGGAGTTTCCGAGGTGCATCTCTCAGTATCGATTGCAATACCGATGTCATCCCCACTAAATCAATCGTTACTACCATAAGATCTATTGAAGGCGTAGGGAATGTATGGCCAATCACTACAGAGAAACCGCCTTCTCTTAGCTCCAGGGGCACAGGCATCTCGAAGACCGAATTATACCGTCGACGCTACGAACAGAACAACCACGGAAGAGGCTTGACTCTTAACAATAATCTTAATCACAGATCAGACTCAGACTCAGACACTTTATCCACTCATATCGATACTGGAGTTGCAAGACTACGCGCCGAGAACATCACTGGCGCAGGTATACGAGTGGCTGTTCTCGATGGGGGTTTCGATCTCACTGTGCCAGGATTGAGCCTAACCAGCGTCGACTACACTCATGATATGATAAATGGTGGCGACGACGAACAAGACGAGTGCTGGTTTCACGGTACGCACGTCTTAGGGATCATAGGCGCCAAAGGTAACGGGGCCGAGCATAATGTTAGTGGCGTCGCGCCTGATGCGACGTATGAGCTGTTCCGTATCCAGTCCTGCGACTGGTCCTCCGCCACAGAGGATGCCCGACTGGCTTCGTTGATTGATGCTGCGGACAGGGGCGTCGATATAATCACTTGCTCATATGGAAGCCTTGGTGCCTGGCCCGAGGGTAAGACAGGTGTCACATCGAGGATTGGTGACTGCGCAAGCTAACTGGATTGTAGATCCCTGGACTTCTGTGGTAGATAGAATTGCGGCGAATGGCACACTGGTTTTTTTCCCGGCCGGCAATCGTGGACCGGGAATCTCTACTGGCAACAGCCCAGCTGATGGTGACTATGTCACTGCTGTTGGATCCGTCGACAACTCCGTGACCCCATATTACTCATGGGGGGCCACGTGGTCTACTGTCAATAGTAATGCAGAAGGCTCTTTCAGGATGGTTCCTAGCTCACCTTTCAACTTCCCAAACAACACGAAATTGACGGCCTGGGCACCCGACGTATCTGCCTCAGACGACTGCCTACCGATGCCTGATAGGTCATCTCTACCTGATGATCTATCAAATATCATTCTTCTTTCTAAATATAAGCAGTGCTGGCTTGATGCATGGGGTGGAGCACACTTCCTTACTGAAGCATTCAATATTTCCTATGCTTTGTACTATCCAGGCAAAAGTAACACGAGCATCTCTGATGGCCCGCTCTTCGCTAGTTCTGACTTCCAAAACGCCAAAGGAGTCGCTACGGTTGACTACAACACAGCCTCCATTTTGCTGGCGGCAAGGAAAGAACATGGCTCCCTCGAGATCTCTACTAATGCAGTTTCCAATGTATCGTACGAAGTCAACAGGCTGTCGGGTCTGCTCAGCTCAAAGTCTACAGGCTGGGGCCCAACACGCTGGGCTTTGTCAATGCCTTTGTTTCTGGCCCCAGGAGGTAATATTCTAAGCACACTCCCACATAGGTTTGGCGGTTTGGGTGTCCTTTCTGGTAAGTATTTTGTCTATTTTAAAGGGAGCAGTCAGGACTAAATCCATAATTCTAGGAACGAGCATGTCTACACCTTTTGGAGCCGGTGTCGCCGCTCTTGTCAAGCAGAAACACCCTGAATATTCAGCTGACGATATCCGGAATGTGATTGCAACAACAGCACCCCCAGTCAACTGGAGTGATGCAAAGGGGCATACGCTAGAATTCTTGGCACCAACGTTCCAGCAAGGTGGTGGCCTTGTCGATGCGTGGAGCGCTGTGCATACCACCACCTTGCTGAGCACCGCTTCCTTGAGTTTCAACGATACTGCCTATCGCGCTACCAACCTAACTTTCAGCATCAAAAACAGCGGTAAAAAGACCGCAAAATACCGCTTAAGTCACATCGGGGCTGGATCAGGCTACGTACTGGGAAAAAGCGGATACAATCTAACAAAAGCAGAGGCTTATCCCGTCTATGCCGATATCTACATCCATCCCACATCTCTCTCGATCAAGCCCGGGTCGTCAGCCACGGTTTCAGTGTCTGTCACCAAAGAACCCGATCTGCCTGATGCTGCCACTCGCGTCTCGCATTTCAGTGGTTATGTTGCCATCGAGGCTGAAGGAGAGACTAATAAACCCACGCTGCCATACACCGGACTAGGAGCTCCCTTACTTAGGTTACCGGCTATCAACCGAGACACTACCATCCTAGCAGGATATAACTCCTCAAATGACGCGACGATACCATTGACAGAGGAGCGCATCTTCAACTGCACTTTAAACACGACTATGAACTCGTCAGTTACATTTCAAGATAGCTTTTACCCTGGTGTCAAGCTTGATCTTGTTGTCCAGAGTAGAGACTTTGCTCTTAGTATTATAGACACTAACTCTGGCAACGAGATGTTTGCGATGGCACGTGGTTCATCTGAAGACCCTTTTCTGTCAGGCTGGACATGGTACTATGATGGAACTGATGCAGATTACTTTCATTTACCGGCCGGAAGATATCACTGGCGGGCTAAGGCACTGAAGCTCACAGGAGACCCTAAGAAAAAGGAGGATTATGATACTTGGGAAAGCGGAAGTTGGATTCTTAACATAGTATCTTGATATAAAGCTACTTCTACTAATTGAGACATAAGATGCTTTGACAGTGTTGATGCCCCGGGGAAAAGTGCCGTTTGATAATGCTTGAGTCAGGCCTGTTACTTGAAAGCCTTATTGGAGGAGTGTCTCGACAGTTGATTTGCTAACATTGCCGCTGGCTCCAATAAAAGCGACCTTTCTCAATGGTGACATCATAGTAGTGTGAAACAAATGCGGTAAACCGACACAGTAATCGACAGAGGATAGTGTGTATAAAGGTCTTGCGACCTTGACATTAGGGCACAGGGACTGGTCTACTACTAACTAGATATCGGCTAAATCACGCGATGGAGTGTACAGGAAGATAGTGCATAACTAATAACGTTAGGCCTCGCTTCTCATTCTCCACACCTGCTGCGTTGCTACTAAGCAGCGCTTAACCGCATGCTGATATAAAATGCCGCAACCCGAATCTACACATTAACTAAACGCCTCCGCCAACATACATAGAGAATCTAATAAATAAAAAATTCCTTTCCTGCTCCCGTCGGCCGTTCACTTATTAATAATAACCTCCGACGCCATGTAGTATATCTTTACTCTAAAGGGGACTCAAGCTAATTACTAATCCAAGTCTGCTTACTAAAGTATTCTTATCCCGACACAGCTTTAACAACCCCAAACTCAAGAAAGCACCCTACAGGCAAACATGTCTCTCAGGAAAACATCATGCATGGCTTGTGCATCAGCCAAGCGTCGTTGTGACCGTGGTGTGCCATCATGTGATCGTTGCACCCAGAAAGGCTTGCCATGCTCATATCCATACCAGAGTTCCTGGCAATCCGGGGCAGTTGCTGGGTCATCGCCAAATGGATTCACGTGGCCCAGTACGCCATTCCTGGATCCCTTAAATTCCTCGCAAACCATCTTTGAACAAGAAACTGTACAGGCTACCGGCCTTCTCAACTCTGGCTTCACATGTATCGATGATCCAATGACCTGGAATTGGGATCATTTGAGTCCACCGGCTGCGGTCGATTTGCCTGTGTCGGAACAATTATTCACTCCGGAAGCCAACATGTTGAATGGTCTCCCTGAGCCTCGTTTTAACGTTAACGACAACCCAAATTTGAGACTAGACCTTAGTCCGCGATCAGGTGAACCACTGAGACACCGTCGCAAAGCTTCCTTTCGCCTTTACCGACAAGACCCGCGGAGACCGCAGTACGTTCCTGGTTTTGACACAATACTACAACAAACACACGACATTTGGCCTCGTGGGCGCGACACTAAAAGCTGGCAATTTTGCGCGAGAGAACTCATTTCTTTTGTTGATGCATTTGCGACAACGGCAACAAACTCCTTCATCCTGCAGCCAGTCGCTCCGGCCAACGACAGTACCGACGCTGAACTTCCCTTGTCGCTTCAAAGAGCTCTCAGTGTCTGTGCCACTTCCTGTACACTGGCTGGTCCCAATCGGGGTATCCTCGACCAGATCCTTGAAACTGAGATGCAAGATATGTTAAGTGGATCTGGGTTCCATAATGCTTCCGGCTATGACGCGACACTGGCAGCTTTTCGTCAAGATCTTGCTCAGCTACAGGCTATGGTGCTTTATCAAATAATCACGCTTTTCAGTACCAGTGCCAGACAGCAGTGTCTTGCTATGAAGTATGTACCTTTGGTGGCGTCTCAGTCAAGAGAGTTGCTACTTCGGATTCAAGTTTTGGAACTTGAAAGAAAGAACACCCTCTCATCACCTTTTCTGCCACTTGAGTCACTCCGTCCTTCTGTCACCGATGTAGGAGCTTACTCTAGTGATCGACCGATCAGAGAATTGCCAGAGAGCTCAACACCTCTCCTACTGTATGACAAACCGTTGCACAAGAGTGAGATCAATAGCGCATACAGAACAATACTCATCTCATACCTGGCCCGATCTGTTCATTCTGCGCTTACAAGTCAAACGTGCACGCTACTGGCGGAGCTGGGATCTTTACCTGTTCTCATCCATTCAAATGAGCTAGACACTGGCATTCCCTATAATGAGAGTCAACAGGCATTTTGGAGCGGGTTGCGACAAAGCGGGGAGGCACAGGGGTTGAACTGGCAGAATGAAACGGTTTCGTATAATGAATTCGTTGATCGCTGGAGCCAGCAGAAGGAAATGTTGGGGCCAAACGAAAGTGATCGATTTGTTGTGCTACTCTTGGCAGCCTGCAAGGGTGTTGATATCGTCAACGGCCAAGCTTAAATGTCTTGCGATTGCACCAAGCAGCCCTTACAGAGGCAGGCGAGAACGAAGATACGTGGAGTAAATAACATTTGACAGTTGGTCAATCCATTTCTGCGGCCTAATCAAGTCATGTATCTTGGCAATAGCTGGTGGTCCTGTACTATTACTTGTGTTTCGCTTTTGTAAATGCAGTTCCACGTATTAGCCCATCTGATCCGAATGCCATTTTGACAGAGACAGTGAATTATTCCTTCATTTCTAAAGCCTTGGCTGTATCAACCAAGCCAACAACTCCCAGGTCATCCTTTGTAAGAACTCCAATCTCACCTGAGTAGCTTCTATCGCCAGCAAGACCAAAATATGTAAAATTTGCTTCCATCACCTCTCCCCATTTAGGCCACAGGCTGTGATAGGTTTGTTTATCAACCATTACATACTCTGCTTCCTTCTGCTTGACAGCCGCCCATAGAGAGAGAAGCTTTCCACAGCTCATCACATCTGTGACAGCGAGGACAAACTTGCCCGGGAGAGTCTTGCTGGGTTGCTCCAAGATGGCATGAACAAAGAGACCGACGTTTGTCCTCACATCGCCAGCCAAGCTGAGTGGTACCGATGATGGAGCGGGAAGAAGCTGAATGTACTTGTTTGGTGCAGCAGAGGTGACTGGGAAAGGTTTGAAGAAAGGGTATTGCAAGTTCGAAGCATAAAATCCGACCCAGAGGAAGGTCGTTTTGCGTAACAACTCGGGCTGAGACTTGATGTAATCATCGACCTTGTTCTTGCCTACGAAGTGAGGCACGAATGATTTGCCCTGGCTCACTTGCCCTGCGTTGGGAAGAGTTGACCAGATGAAGTGCTCAAGAGTAGGAGTCGCAAGAGCAGCTCTGGCTAGGTTGATACCGTGCGTCGTCTCTTCCTCAACCGCAGCGTCTGCGCTGATGTTTGGGAAATTTTGGAAGAAGTTGGTGACGGCAAAGATGGCAAAAGACCCAGAAAATGCAGCTTCCAAAGAAGAAACGTTGTCCAAATCGGCTTCAACAACCTCCACTCCTTTGTCGAGGAGTGCTTTGGCTGCTGCACCTGTCTTGTCTCTCGTGATGGCTCTCACCCGATAAGCATCATCATCGAGAAGTGCTTTAACAACAGATCCGCCTTGAATGCCAGTGGCACCAATAACTGAAATCAGCTTTGGCATGATGATATGAATAGGTCTCGGTAGTGAAATATGGTTCGAAGGATGTAGTGCGCGTTGTGCTGATGCTAAATAGCCAGTCTATCGCAGAACCGCGCCTTTTGTTCTTATAGATATAAATCATTGCAGTCATAAGTATATGCTTACGTGGGCCTCAGGATTATAGGTTGTCGAGTACCAGCGCAATTAGTAATATTGTCAACTCACACAAGGTTGAACATGACCTGGTTGACCCGCACAAGTCCGCAAACACGGGCGGAACCCCGCTCCAGTCCGCGTATCCACTTCTCTCCGCATCACATTCTCAACTTTAGCGGGGTCTAGGACCGTTTTGCCGGACTGTCCGGCTTCTAATATCATATAACCTTACCCTATTACAGAAATTTCCCAGGCCCCTTTGCATTGTTGATGATTTAAGTAATCAATTAGGCAGTGATCCTCCCACGGCCGCAAACATGCGTGAAGACTCCATTCCTCTCCGTTGTACCAGCACTATAGGCCCGGCCCAACTGATGTTAGATATAGGGAAACTAGCTACCCAAAGTAAAATAACCCACAACCTAGCTCCATGTATTGAGTAACGCTCCCGTCGATACACATACCGGTTCTGATATACTACAAGCCTTTCCCGCTCCTGTAGGCTGTTTAGTCAACGGAAACGAGCTTCTACGGCGTATGGCGTTACGTGATTCGGCTTTCTTACTAATCGCGCCGATTTCGCCCTCACATCCACACGCTGTTTATACATCATCGTTACTAAGTCTTGCCATCTGGCATCGAATTCAGATCTTACATTTGCGTGCTTGTATATGTTTTGTATATAATCTTTGTCTCTCGTCGTTATAAAAGAAACAGAACGTGCCCAGTCTTGCCTCATTGTCAGCTGATGTAATTACTTGAATAAGCACTCGTATTTTAATCACCTCCACAGCACAAACAAAATAAACCTCAAAGTATTACCATGTCTCTCAAATTTGCTATTTATACCTGTCAGCCTATTCCAACCAAGACGCCATCCCCGGACGTTTCATCTAAGGACTCAGGCCTTTGGTCACCTCTCTCAATCACTCTGCTCTGGACTCCTGCCAGCGCGCTTCTAGTGGATTGCCCCGCGACCGTCCATCCTACACATGAGCTGGCACAATGGATCAAGTCTCAGCTGCCCATGGGTTGCACCCTTAAGTACTTTATGTGCACCCATGCTCACGGAGATCATTTCCTCGGACTCCCGATCTTGGAAGAGCATTTTCCTGAATTGAAAGCTTATGCTACCAAGGCCGTAACTAAAGGAATCGATCAACAACAATCACCAGAAATTAGGGACGCGGTCTGGGCAAACACTTTCGCTACCTCCAAAGATGGTTCTGGCTTGCCCAGCATCGGAGCTGATTTCCAAGCTCTTCCATCATCCAACGAATTCAATCTCGATGGTCACTTGCTCAAGCTATACGATGTCCCGCATGGAGATACACACGCCAATTCGTTCATCCATGTCCCCGAGTTAGATCTTGTTGTGGCAGGTGATATTGTCTACAATGAGGATTGTCACCAGTGGTTAGGCGAGGCGTCTAATGCTGAGAAGCGAGGAAAATGGGTCGCAGCTATTGGGCAGATTGGCGTTATGAAGCCTAAGATTATCGTACCCGGACATACCTTTAATCCATCGTCAACACCAGATGAGAATTTAGCAGCAAGAATGCTCAGAAGCACGGCAAACCACATCACTGGATTCGAGGAGGAGCTTGCAATTGCTACAACTGAGCAGGATCTCTTTGAAAGAATGCGGTCCCGATATGACCGGTGGAATCTGTACCTGCTAGCTGGAAGCTCGAAAGCCGCATGGGATAGTAAGACGCTCTAGAGACGTCAGCATCGAAGTCAAGCATCTACGACGGATATAACGATAGCTGGCAACCTGATAGTTATAGGTACGTAGGCGTATGATTAGTTATCAGTTATTCTAGCTTGTTATGCCAGGACTGGTAAAGTAAAAAATACTGCACCCCTGCAGATCCTCAACAACATCTTGTTTCCATATTTTTAGCTCCGAGGTACTTAGAGACAGTTACTCACAAATGCCACGTAGCATTGAGATCTCAGCAACCGCGGATGAAAGCTTAGTGTGCCTGATTGTGTCCCGCTGGCAGCTAGAGTGACCTGGCGTCGGGATGGTTGTGACCATGAAGGGATTTACCGTCGGCGACTAATAATGATTGGTTGGACAGATGGGCTACTTAAAGACATAACCCTATTGAGTGCTGTTTCAGTAGAACATTCAAAGTGGTAGCCAGCAGTAGGCGTCGGAAGTTTGCTTAGCTGCCCGGTTAGAATCCACAAAATATATTGCCAGCTGTCACATATCGAGGGTTAAGTTAGTTCCGGAGCATAAAGGATTGGGCCTGTAGCGACGTCCTACAGCCACTCTAGCGTTTCGCTGTTATTAAAGTAGCCTTGCGTTTCCCTTGCGCTCAGTCCCTCGCTTGTGAGGCCGTGTAAGGCCAGCGATCGTATTAATTGTTCCTCGATAAGGATTGCATCACAACGAACCAGGCTAAGGTTGGTGATAATACTAGATCCAAACCTTGCCGCAGCACGCTTGCTGCTTTCAAGAAGTCACCAAATCCAGGTTTTTGACGAATTTCATCGATTCAGGTATCGAACTTTTGGCTGGCCTCACCACGCCGATTTGCCTTACCCTGAGAAGCGATGCACATCTGTAGTGTATTGGTATACCTAGCTCGTTTCGAACTCGCATGTATCGATCTCCAAGCTGGGGATAACTCCTTTGTAGGTCTAAGAGATCTAAGCGAGTTTTCTCACTAGATAATATAAGTATAGCATGACTACTCCGTATGCTCGAGAATATTAAGCGCCACAGTAGGACTTCTGCCTACTTGAATTAGTATAGCCACTATATTGCAGGGACCATCGGCCCGATAAATTAATTTTTGAGACACAGGAACTATCCGTATAGTGCCCAATAATCTTCTGCTTTACCAGACATAGCCACATTGGATCTCAGCCTGGATAGCTAGCTTCTCTAGCCCAAGCTCACTAACTTAATGTCGAGAGGAGCTCTAGCAATGCCAAGCCTTGCTTGTAATACTTATATACCCTGAAATAGAACACTCCGGTTAACTTATCGCTTTGCTTAAGATGTTGAAAAACTTGAATAATCTAGCATGTCGAGTTCTTTAGTGCCAGTCGAAGCTTTTGCTTCAACATTATTTCAAGCATCAACTGAAAATACCAGCCGCGCTCGGCTGTGGACACCCTCCGCTTACTTCCTAAGCAATAATGCGCTCTTCCGCTGAGGGCTAATTGGTGAATTTACGTTCATGGACCACTTCTGAGCCGAACTTCCGTCGTAGTGGGGTTGATAACATGATAAGATCTCATCTTCTACGACTTAAACATCCTTGCTGCCTGTTTAGACCAGCCACAATTCTGTTCTAGACCGCCATATCACCACTAGCTCTCACTATTAAATTTAGATTTTCAGCTCTGGCGATAAAGCTCGGCGATATCCTGGGACAAATATTAAAAGCCCGAGATATAAAGTAGTATAAATCTGCATTCAAGTCATACTTTATCAGAAGAATTTAACCTGACTAATGCCGCCAAATGGATACTAGTGACACTTCTTATCAATACTTGCTTAAGGATCGCCCGGGCATATCTGAAGATGCGATTGGGGGGAAACACGTATGTGTGGAGGCTTGCAGTCGACCACCTTGGTTGCAATTTCTTCGCGAGTGGTACCTGATTCCCTTGTATCTCGTCTACACTGCCGCTGTGACATTCGGCGCGGTTTACTGGCTCAATGGCAAGTCCTTTGAGATCAATGGCTCACCTAATCCCGGGACCAGACTTACCCAGTCTGACGTGACAACCCTCTTCTCGGTGGCCATGGTTGTCGGTAGAATCATTTGTACTACATGGCAAGCGCTCGCTGCCTGGCGCTGCGCCTTTATTCTCCTCGAGAAGACCGGCCTCTCTATCGCTACCACCAGCCGCCTAATATCGTGGCAAGCACCAACAGTCAGCATGTTCCGGGCGTCCTCCTCTCGAACAGGCACGACAGCAGTTGTGGCCTTGATCCTACTGCTCGCTTGGCCAGCTCAAATCGCGAGCCCACTCGCGTCTGGTTCCCTTTCCTGGGCACCTTCGACGGTTTACGATTCCCCTATTTCATCCATCTCACTGAGCGGTGCACCAGCTCTTTTGAATCCTTGGAAGTGGTACACAATGTTTCCGGACGTTCGCAACGGTAGGGTCAAACTGGCAGCGGGCCACGCATTCTTGGCTTCTACGACTATGACAAATACGACCAGGGGACCGCAAATGATTCCGGCCCAACGGATAGTCACGCAATTGAAATCATACCCTAACGCGACAGCTGTGAAAAACGTGACGGTGCCTGTCTTCAACATCGAGAAATTTACGTGGGTCTCAGAGGGCGAAGCTCTTCCCCCTGGGATACAGGCTGCTGTGACAGATTCTCTTAGTGGATACCTGAACATCTCCAGCCCTTCTGGACCATTATCACAAGTCCTGCCTGGGAATACTGCCCTGCTCAAAGACACTCCTTGGCAGCCACTATCTGATACTAAACTTCCGTCGGCCGAGATATTCTCCGGAACCAAGTATGCCGCAATCTATATTTCACGCAATTTCAATGGAGGCGAGGGAAGCAATTACGACTGCCACAATGGCACAAGCGAGTTCGACCCGTTGCCAAATGGAATAAAACTCATTAACGTCAGCTGGAACAACAACTACACGGATTGCTTAGCTGTAGCAAAACTCGCTATTACTGCAGGGGTAACGCAGTGCTACCAAATGGATCTACGCCCGTCATCTGAACCTACTTGCTTTCTGTCATCCGGCGTTCTCGTCGCAAAGACTACAAACATCACAGCAGATGTTCTTATCCAACAAGTATTTAGTATGATGCCGGAAACTCAGAGCCTAATAGCAGCGCTTGGTTTGTCTGATCCCGAAGCAAAGAACGGCGGAGATCTGGAGGTTTACCTCCGCAACTCTCTGATTCAAGCGTACCAAGGAGCTTGGAGCGCACTCACGGACTATTTCTCGGATCCAGATCACCCAGTACAAGCCGATATCTGGCAGCCATCTTTCTTGCTCCAAGTGCGAGTCTCAACATGGCGGATGTATACGTGGCTCGGTATAAATGCACTGTTGGTGGCCTCGGGCGTGTTCCTTTTTGCAGTGCAGTCAAGGTGCACGGTCAAAACGGTAAATGACCCGGTAATCGCAAGTCTCATGATGGACAGCTCAGCGGTCATCAATTATGACAAGACTGGACTTTGCAATGCCACGGATATTGGTTCAGGATATGGGGACACGGGAATGGATGTGTTTTTAAAGGTTAACAACTATAGTTACTTAACTGAGAACTACAATCACCATAAGTTGGTACCGAAGGAAGTAAGTAATACATGATATCTAAATAGTTATATCAATAATGATATTAATTATCTATATTTATTTCTAACAGGCTTCAAAAGACAAACCGCGAAGTAATCGCTTAGCTCTCTTGCTCGCCTTATCAAGCCAAGTATCTACGATGGGTATGACGGTGACTGGAAACCTGACGGTTAGGGCTACGTGTGCATAGATATAAGATTCAAGTTATTTTAACTAAACATAACATGCAATGATCTCTGTTTCGTAATCATAATGGCTCCCAACCCTTTCGAGTATACATGATGAGTCCAACTGGAACAATCGCATCCTCCCGATATACAACAAATTCTGGTTACAGAAGTGACCCCCCGTTGTCAATGGTGACACCCTCAACCTTCAAAGTCGTTAGTGAATAATCGCTCGTAGCAATCGGGCACCTACACAGTTGTAGCCACGCGAGGGCCTGGTGATGTCGTGGTCTGCTAGCAACTTGCGCTGAGGCTTATTCGCCACGACGTAGCAAATGAGCATAGCATGGAGGTTTGAGCTAACATGGTGATTCTTCACGTAGACATCTGCTTCTGTATAGTTGATCAGTGTGGAATCAAAACGACTGGGGAATATAAGCAAGGCTTACTCGAAGAAGTTGGTGTGGAGTAGATGCCAGGTCCAAACATTCCCTCGTCATCTTGAAATGTCAGTATGCCTCTGCAATTGGTACTTAGTGTTGAACTTACCAGCGTATTTCAATTTGAATGATTGCCTGAGAATGCTGCACGTGCCGCAGTCATCGTTGTAGCACAGTCTCAGATCATTGCCCGACTCTCCAATGTGGCATGCGCGTGAGGTACCGTGGTAAAGCCTCTTGTATCTCGCGCCATTCCTGCAACATCGATTAGTAGTCATATGGTTTTGATAGCCTTAGGACCTGTCTTACAAATATGCGACAAAGCGCTGTCCTCGATAAGACTGGCCGATTCATAATTATTGGCCAGGTAGATTGACTTTACCTTGGCGCTTTTCTCGTCGTGGCGCCATGAGTAATAGAACTTGTTTTCATCTAAGTGTTACGATTAGGTTTGCCAAGATAAGAGTTGAAAGGAGTAAATCTTGCGCTCCTTGTACTCAGGATCGCTTCGACTCAGGCGCTTCATCCGCTATGAGGCTCATCAGCGCATCATTCTGCAGTAGTCAAGTGAGCCTAGCACCTACAATAGGCATAGCGGCGATGGGGTACGAGAATTGAGTATAAGACCGTTCAAAAACGAAATGGGTAAGCTCTCTTGACAAAGTCCTGCCGGTTTCAACGAAGTTTGAGTCTCAAAAAACACCTAGGGTATCTCTCCGAGAAGTACAGGTCTGAGTGCGGTGATGACCTGATCTAAACAGTCATATAAGTAGATTGACTATTGAGGTGCATTGCCTATTTCGACAACAAGCCGGATCAGAATGTCCGAAGCCTCCAAACGCGACAACTAAGAAGGATTAGGCAGCTGAGCAGCTCACTTCCAGTCAATCTGCTGCCTCACGATTACTGAGCTGTGCGAACATTGACGGATATCAAAAGTCCAGGATATAATCAACGTGGTCCAATACCTTTCCATTCCATTGGCCTTTTTACACTTTCAATCTGCAATCATCAGCTATGAAACCTCTTTGGCATGATCACATCAACTTTCGGACTTCTGCGGCTCATGAGGTGTGAGTCGCGGCCCCAGTAAGAATTTTGGTGGCTGGAAGTTAGCTAATTGACCGAGGTGATAGCTCGGGTGAGTGCATGCAGAGACTCTGCAGGGAGGATAGGCTTACTTGTAAGCTCTTTTGGACAACTGAGCTTCTCATCGACGGCCACGTAAGTAAGTCGTGGCTCTGAATCCATGTACCGATTACCCAAAAGAGAGGTGAGTCATCTCATATGTGACATTCGCTTATATTCATGTTCTGATTATGTCGCGCGACCGAGGAATTGTGATTCAAACCCCATGTCTGAGTGCGTAATCCTCCACCTTTTCGGCACTACCACTTGATTGGCTTGACTGTTCCACCGTTGTGTTAACAATTGAGGCATGCTTTCTCATGCATAAGCGCGGCGTTGCTGACTGATCAAGTCGTTGGATGGGACTTTCAACCCCCCAGGCGTCTTACTGCATATAATTGACGTGGCGAGGCCGTGATTCCATTCGTCTCCAAACGGCGTTCCGGTATGAGTCCATTATGTACACACGTCTCATTAACACCACCATCAGATATTAGATAGAGTCGAGAGACGGCCCAGTCGGTAAATTCAAGACATTCAATTGTTCAGACTTTTACTCAGACATGAAGAGATCATCATTCCCGGATCAAAGGGGGCAAGGACAATCTTCCCGTTACTCAACCCCACCCCGCCCTTATGATAGCAGTCAGCGAGAAGAACTCAGAGCTACTGCACAAGAGACTTTAGACCTCTCACGCAGTCTTCTGAAAGAACTGGGAACAAACGACTTGGCAAGACATTCCGTCAAGTACTCGTTTGGCTCTCTTACTCGGCTTCATCCTGGTAACTGTCCGTCATACAAACAACCAGCTACCATAAAGGTCATCAATGATGATACGCTCAACGCTGCCATTGAGCTCTGCCACAGGACGCAAGCTTATGCTGGTCCAAAGAGTCAGCCTCCCATAGTCGTCAACTTTGCGAACCGTCACTCTCCCGGTGGAGGATGGCTCAATGGCGCCATGGCACAAGAAGAGGCACTCTGCTACCGCAGCACTCTCGCACTGAGTCTCAACAAAAAGCACTACCCACTCCAGAGAGACGAGGCTCTCTACAGCCCCTACGCACTCATTATGCGTGATGATCTATCCTCAGGCCACGAGATATCATCACTCCCTGCAAGGGAGCTTCCAGTGGTGAGCGCCCTGACTGTGGCTGCCCTGCGAGGTCCACCAGTTCGGCTTTTCACCAACGAACCTCGCAAGGATAGAATGCGCAGGTCCAGTTCAGAAGTATTCGAAAAGCGCGTCTTTGCCAACGATCGAGACCGCGATATCACAAAGGCCAAAATGAGACTCTGCTTGCGCATGGCGGCGAAGCACAATCATGACATGCTCGTGCTTGGTGCTCTAGGTTGTGGCGTTTACGGTAATCCACCGGAGGACATCGCTCATTGCTGGCTGGAGGTATTGAGAGAAAATGAGTTTTCAGGGAATTGGTGGCGGGAGGTATGGTTTGCGGTTTTTGACCCAAAAGACGAAGGCAATTTTGAGATATTTCATCAGGTGCTTAACGGGAAACAAGTTTAAACTAATGGCTTGAACAAGAGAGCCACTGATCGTATCGGTTAATATATGGCTTTGGATATTTGAAATAGCAATTAATTTGACACTACGTCTTACATTATGATATCAGTATTTCCCGCGTAATGCTAGTTCTCTTGAGACATCTTAACGATGTAAGTAGAATAAACTCAGCACAGGCAACCTAATTGACACAGAAGCTTAGCACTAGACAGCCCTAACATAGAGCTTATAAATAAGATATTTAGGATCTCTATATCGTTGCCTTGATTTACTAGGGTAGTTAATTGCTACTAGCAAATATTGGAAACACAGTAAGTAGAGTTTAGGAAATGAACATAGATCCATAACGTCGGACTCAGTTCCACAAAGACTCCGGTGATGCAGGCGGAACGCAAATAGCCTCGGATGGGGTGATTAAATTCTGATTGTGTGAGTCCAACTACCGTGCCTAACCAAGTTACTACAAGCAAAGAAGGCAAGAGTTGTCATACGACCTCTGAACGACTTGTTCACGACGACAATACCAGTCTAAAGGCTAACATTACAGGCAAGCATCAAGTACATAGTCACGACAACAAGTTCCCAACCCAAGATGTCTTTGATTATGTTTAAGTGTGAGTTTATTGAACCCGTGCAACTACCAGTTTGTGAATATACTGTTCTGCACAATACAGGTCTCGTCCGCTTTGCACCACCATCAAATACTCCAGACATCATAATTGGAGAATCTCTTAAAGACGACATTGAGGCTTGACTCTTTGCAATGACACTGGCGTCCAGATCCATGTCTTTCAGGCACCCTATTGCTGCACAAGTCCTTCATAAACGCTATTCTGGCCCTCGCTGCCTAATACGTTACTCTCCTTGACTAATATTGTAGCCACTAACGCTGGTGACATAATAGATTCTCACTTAGCATTTGTGGCTTCACCGTTCCCCTCCTTGACATGCTCAGCTTGCTCTATTGCGATATCCTTGTGCAGGGCCTGTTCATAATCAGCTCTGCGTTGGTCCTGGTCTACCATCCCGAATACTACATCCATCTCTTCCAGGCTTCGACCTTTGGTCTCTTTAATGAAGAAGAAGACAAACGCAAAGTTAGCGAAGCAGAAGATGCCAAACATGAGAAAGGCGCGCCAGCCAGTGTGGTTGATAGCAGCGGGGGTGACTTCAGTGATGACAAAGTTGAAGAGCCACTGGGTTGTTGCTGCGAGACCAACGCCATACTCTCGAAGGCGGGTAGGGAAGATCTATCAAGGTTAGGCTTAATTCAATGCTTTGTTGTCACAACTTGCACATACCTCGGAAACGTAAACCCATGGTGTAGGCCCCCAGGATGCAGAATAGCCAATGACATAAAGATAGATCAAGGCAATCATGGCTACAGAAGCCGATGACACTTTATTGCTATTGGTGTCAGGAGCATTTGTAGCCAGGACAGCACCAATGATAAGCATCATAGAGCCCATCCAGAAGGCGCCTCCGAGCAAACTGTTACGACGACCCCATTTGTCAATACCAATGAAGAGAAAAATGCCCGTAGAAATGACCTTGATTGTGCCATAGACACCAGTCGCAAAGAGGGAAGTATGCGTGCTGCTCACACCCACCGTCTGGAAGATCTGGGGAGCGTAGTATCCAATAGAGTTGGTGCCGCTAAATTGCTGGCACATCATGATGACAAAGGCCACGAAGAACCGGTATCGGTTACCAGGGCTAAAGCACTCCCTCCACTTCACACCCTCGCTAAGTGTCAACTCTTCCTCTATAGCAGCACGTATCTCAGCTATCTCTTTCACTACTTCAGTATCGGTCTCGGCGACATTGCGGATGTAGGCGAGAGCTCTGAGGGCCTCCTGATACCGGCCTTTCTTCATGAGCCAGCGGGGAGACTCCTTAAGGAAGCAGAGGCCAATAAGCATGAGGCCAGCGGGGATGAGCTGGATAGCCACCGGGATACGCCACTGCTTGGTGCCCTGTGGAATGTGCGAAGACACGCCATAGTCCAGCCAGTAAGCGAACGTACTTCCAATAACAATGAATTCCTGGAACAAGCCAGACACACGACCACGAGTCTTGGGCGGGCAGTTCTCGCTAACAAAAACAGGCGTGATGCTGCTCATGCCACCAACCCCCAGACCAGCAATGACACGTCCAGCGTAGATTTGGCCAATCGCGTGGTGAGCTGCCGTCTGAACTGCGGCGCCGACGAGGAAGATGATGCAAAATAGCATAAGGGAATAGCGGCGACCGAAGCGGTCATTGATGAAAGAGGCAGCGATGGCGCCAAAGAAGCAGCCTGCTGTCAGGAGAGAGACGACGTTGGACGAAACTTGAGCGTTATGGGATGAGGCAAAGCCTCCCTTATCGGTGGGGAGCCCGAAATCATCTTTGAAACTTTTGAGTGCAAGGACGCTGCCCATAACACCTGTATCGTAGCCTGTACACCAGGGGTCAGTTATTGAGTGTTGGTGAACGGGCGGCGGTAGCATTACCGAAGAGTAGAGAGCCCATATAGGCTACCAGTGTGAGGATGTACAGGCGGTAATTCTTGAAGACAGCCATTGTGGTGAGTTGACCTAATAGACACAAGAGGGAATAGCAGTAGAAGAAGCTCGCAGGCGAGTGGAAAAGAAACACCAAACGTGTAATCGGTCGGTGGGTTGGTGTGTAGATACGGGGTCAGAACTGACTTATATAATTAGCCTAGGTGGTTGACCTGCGAGTTAATTAATACGGTTCTGTACTTCCTTTGCAGTAGATGCCTGTGAAAGGCTGTACCCAAGGGAAAACTGTGGGGCCTCAAAACCGGTTCGATTTTCTGCCATTTAGTGTGGCACTCGTCTAGCTAACAGATGAAACAGTAAATCCCCAGGGTTCTCCAGAATACGAGATTTGGTCGTACTCAGCTTTAGTTTGTCGATCCATTCGCAGACTTGTCCGATACCGCTGAGAAATGCAGGAGCTAAGGGAAGTATTGAACAGATCACGGGCCGATTACGAACTCTGAATGTCAAGGCGAGCGGCAAGGTCTCCGTTGACGAGACATTGACCATTTTGTCGGCCGTTTTGCCTTTACCAGCTATCCAGACGCTGACTAGAGGTAGCACAGAGGACGAATTACCCGTTTGATACAATTGAGGAGCACTATAGTACTTACCGGTTAATTCCCAACTTCTATTATTTTCAGTAAACTTCAAATCTTCCTACTGGTCCTGATTTCTCATACCTTAGCCCTTGCTAGTGATGGGATCGACCTGATGATCAACACGGTGGACACCAGTTTCAGGCGTTTATAGAAATGACATGGTGTAAGCCATCGGAAACCTGACCGAAATTGTATTCAGCAACCTGTTCAGAATTTCATTGATACAGCTATCCAGTAATGAGGATGTGCTATCGACCTCAGAGGTCTGAATAGATAGCTAGTACGATGCAGCAGCCACAGGATGTGGCGACGCGGTCAGAGGTTAAGGGGGGTTTTAAAAGACATCTGATATTTTAAGACCTTCAATTGGAGTTCAAGATTCTATTTCGCCGTCGCGAAGAGAAACGCGGAATTTGCCTGACCCTCGAGGCTCATGGTACGAGCCTGTAATTGAGAAGTTGATACGGATATGAACATCGTGCTTCTCACCGGCTTCTCCCTCATTCCGTCGAGCCGTGACTTCAATTTTCCTTCTTCTGATCCCTCACAATGGAGCTATCGCTAATGCGCCGCTCGTATGCTGCCAGATGATTGTCCATCAAAGGATCTGCAGCCACAATATCCTGCCGATCATACAGTAGAATACGCAGGTCTGCTAAAATTGTGTGCTCAGCCTGGTTCCCCATGGGGCGAAGCGCTGAAGCACCGATCAAGGCTCGGAACCAATGATCAAATCCCCATGGGGCCCCGCCAACTTTTAGTTGTCGATCACTGCGGGGTTAGGCGAAAGTTCGGGGAAGACTGCGGTGGCGGTACGAAGTTCTACCCGACGGAAAAAAGATATCCGCACTAAGATGAGGCTTGTCAAATTAACGGATATCTCGGCACGTTCTCTGCTGGTTTACGGATGAGACTTGAAAACCTGAAGCTGTACGTAGATAGTGGTAGATAAAAGCATAATTATATAGGTACTAACAGATTAGTATAAAGCCAAGCCAAGGCGTGTGCCATGTCGAGTATCTCAACACTATCACTCTACAAACACATCATACAGTTATTGCCTTTACAAGGGCTCTTTCCTCAATTCCGGAAACATACGTCCTGTATCTCAGGGCGCAAGTCTCATCTTATCTCCTTTTTTGTTTTCCTTTTGGCCATTTTGAACCATGATGTTGAAACATATATCAGTTCTGTTTTTTGTTCTCGGCCTTGCAAAAGCTGTTTGGCTGGGAGATCTAGATGCAACATCTCATGATCCTGGTAACTCCATCCTCGATTCATTTGTCTCTTACTCAATCGAGTTCGCATTCTTCGTCGACTTCGCAGGTAATTCATCTTACTGTTGATGGAAGAGGCCGTGACTAACATATAAGAGGCAATTTGAGCATGCCAAACGAATTCTCCTACAATCTTCTCGCAAATATCGGACATCTGCAACGCTCCAATCCTATCGTACGCGTTGGAGGTAGCACGCAGGACAAGACTACGTTTAACAAAAGCCAAGAAGAGGGGATCATAAACACTTGGGATTACCAAAAGAACAAGGATCAACCAATCGCCATCTCACTTGGACCAGCTTTCTTTGAATCATATCAAACTTGGCATGGCGAGATCCCCTATATCCACGGTTTTGATCTTGCTACCAATGGCAGTGAGGGAATTGCAACTCTCAAAAACACCGTCCCACTGTTTTGCAAATCATTGACTAGTTCTAATTCTGCACCCTGGCAAATTGGGAATGAACCGGATCAGTACACAGCTTACAGCCGGCGCCCTATGTCCTGGAACGCCGATTCTTGGGTCAAGGAGTGGAAATACAAGACTCAGTTGATACGCTCTTTGGTTAAAAAGCACTGCCCCAATTTGGCCAAAGGCAATAATCCCCTGTTTTACGCCCCAAGTACCTCGAGTCTAGGTGGAAGTCCCAATGTGGACGCCGTGTGGAAAGCTGGTCTTCGCAAAGAGAAAGACATAGGCTTTTTTGATGTCCATCACTATATTGCTGGGGCAACCTTCCCAGGTATCACGTTGCAGGGAACTCTGATGAACCACAGCAATACTGTGGATTCAGTAGACAGCTATGTGAAAGCAATGTCGAGTCTGAATCGCAACTTACCTAAGGTCTTTGGCGAGGCAAACAGTCTTTACGGACAGGGCGCACCGAAGCTGTCAAATCCCTTTGGTGCGGCCCTTTGGGCTGCTGATTTCGGTCTTTACTCTGCATCAAAGGGCATCAAGCGTATCCATATGCACCAGGGTACAAACTACCGCTACGGCTCTTGGCAGCCGATTGAAACAAGCAGAGGCACCAAAGGTACCAAAGCTCCATACTATGGAAACATCATGGTTGCAGCTGCGGTCAGCGACCCTGAGCGGTCTGGCGTGACTGTTCAGGAATTGAAGCAGGACACCGCCCAGGACAGTGCCTACGCGATCTATGTTGGTGGTTGCCTTTCACGCATCGCCATCATACAGATGTCAGCGTATAACTACACGATGGAGTATACTGCACCACGAAAATCCAAGACGTTCCAGTTTAAGCTGCCCAAAGAACACCGACGGGATCGAGTCAGGGTGCAGCGGTTGATGGCTAATGGCAGCGATTCTCTTTCTGGAATTACATTTGACGGGTACTCATATAACTACGAGTTGAACAACGGTAAACCTGTTTTGCTTAAAAACATCACCAGGGGTGAGGTTATACGCTCAGACAACCGCGGCAACTACGAGATTGAATTGCCTTGGTCTAGTGCTGCTATTATTCACCTGGACAATTGAGAGATAGGCTAGGGCTAGAATGTTTTAAATAAATACGGTTTCTGAATCTAAGTTCTAAAAGAAACTACTAAAGTATTACCTAAAGATTACTAATATATATTAGTTTATATACTGGTATATTTCCTAGATCTCTTAAAAGATAGAAGGAGAAAGACCTTTATTGGCTTGGATATTATGTACGCAAAGCACAGGTGCTACAGTTCATGACTCCACTTAACTCTAGCCTCGAGAGGCTTTGGGGACTTTGAGATTCTGGCGATTTTATGTAACTAAGATCTGGTCCTAATATTGGGAAGTATTTGGCTTCCTAAAAAGCATATGTTTGGATACTGATGAGGGATTCGTTTTTCGAGCCGCACGTACTGTACTTGTGGAGAGATGGTCAGCTTCTCTGGTGGCGGGAGGTATGGCTTGCGGTCGCTGACCCAAAGAATGAAGGCAATTTTGAGATGTTTCATGGAGTGCTCGACGGGAAGCAAGTTTGGACTTGACAGTGTATGTATCACTACCTAAGCGAGTAATTGAGGCTGCATGAGCTGAGCCGTTTGATAACGCCCAACTTCGTATTACATTCATTTAAAGGTTTTGGTTACATACACTATACCTGTAGTAGTAATAGCTGGAATGACTAGACCTGTAGGGGGTTAGTACTGGCTATGACATGTCTTAAACTAAGCCCACCACTGGACTAAAATTCCTCCCTGGAAGTCGAGACTCTGCCACAACAACTTTCTTTTTAACTCAATCAACACCTGAAAAATACCTCACCTCACACATGTTTGAAGCCCATGCGTACACTGCCATTAAATATTAACCAAAGTGGCTGTGAATTAAGGTATGTGCAAGCTACTATGGAAACGATATGCAGGGCAACGGATGCACGGGATGTCCCCTGTCTCACAGCAAACAATTGATATCGTCAATCAGACCCCATTGTAGAAACCATTTTTCTCTTCTGTCGTTCAAATTTTTACACTCGTTTGCTATTGCGTCCTGAAATCATGAAGTCTCAAATATATGCAGCGACACTCATGGGAGCAATCGGCGTAGTCTCTAACACCTTTTGCGTTACATACCTTTCTACCTACCTCGTACCTATTTCTCAGGGTGGCACCCTTCCATCAACCAAGGAACAGTCATCAAGGCCGACATTGCAAGGAAACACTTCCACTCAAACAAGTCTGAGTCTGTCATAGTACACATGACGGTCCTACATTACCTCCCGCTGACGCTCTGTAGATATAGACGTCCCAGACCCTTTGATATCCACTGCTTCACAAGAAAACGAGGCTTCAGCTTTCAATTCCGTCGACTCTGAGTCTTCGAATCATGACACGGGACTCGCCGTGTCGCAAACAGGCTCTGCCAATGTATCCCTCAGGTCGACAATCGATGCTCTTTTTAGTCAGACGTTTACATCTTCTTCGACAGCCATTACCTTAACCCCTGTGACGATTTATTCGGCCTTTAATACTGCCACATCGGTCTCTGCGGCTATCACCTTGGATACCAGTACTGTCACTGAGGCCACCACGACCTCCAATGGCGCGATTGTACCAACAGGGAGATCAATCATTCTCCAAGTCAATCTCGATAGCAACGAAGGAGTGCGTTCTCTCGTTAGAAGAGCGCTAGGTGGATTTGTAAGCCCGGCCGAGACCGATATCTGCACGTTTGCCTCCCTCTTCAATCTCGCCCAAGACCAGCTTTTCTCGAACGACTTTCCAATCTATTATACATCTGGCGACGACTACAAAGAACTCGTTGGAGTAGACCAACCTTCAAGAGGTTCTGTATCAACGGGGTTTGCATCCTCTGGCGGCTCGCTTGTCTTTAGAAATACCGGATTGCCTAATGGAGAAGCAAAATTCTGCCAGACATCTGATAGCCGAGTCTACGTCGTATTCACTGATGGACCTCCGGAGTGTGTTCTAGTCACGCTATCTGTCTATGACTGTAAGAGGAGTTGACTCTGTCTAGGTATTATTGTTAACATTACTTTTAGCTTCACAATGCCAAAATGGCCAGCTCGTGGGTGTTGGCGAGACTACTATTGCATCTGGCACATCAACATCTCGGGCTGTCAGTTCTGGCAGTCACACGTCCAACACAGTTCCCAAAACAGAGGAGAGCACAATATCTCCAGAGACCAGGTCTGGTACTATCACTCTATCAAGTTATATAACGCAGTCTGAGTCTGGAGACCTGTCTATCACCGTTTCTAAAACGGAAGAGAGTTCAATTTATCCAACGACTGGGTCTGATACACTCCTTCCATCGAGCCGCGTGACAGAGTCCGAGCCTGTAGGTCTTCAGACGTCTAGTACTAAGGCACCCCCGGATGTATCCTCCAGGACTTCCAAGTCATCGGCTTTGCTGAGCTCAGCCACTGCTAATGCACCCACTCTTGAAGCCTCTACTTCAAACACTCTGTCTGCAACTGGAACAGATGGCGTATCGAGTACTGACTCGGTATCGACTGGCGTGGTCTCAAGTGAAATGACATCACAGTCTTCACTTGACTTGAGTGATTTGTCTGCAACATCAACTGTCATAAGCGAGACAGACTCGTCACCTAAGGCTACAAAGACGACTGATAGAGGAAACACGACCACAAAGGACGCAACCTTCGAAACTGTGGATACTGTGGATACTGCTAGTACCGATCCTGCAACTACCGAGGTCACTACCAGGACAGATACAACCTCAAAGACTGAGGCGGGGGCAAGCACAACGAACACCGATACAACTACCAACGAAACCACCACAACTCAGAGTGATACCACTGAGCTATCATCTTCTGACACGACAACGACCGAGGAAGATACCACTACCATTGAATCTATCACAACTCAGCAGACCACTACTGAGCCATACTCATCTGAGACAACAACGACTGAAGAGGATACCACCTCATCAAATGAAAGTCTTATGACCACCGATGTGACTACCACGACTTCTCAGGATTCTACCACCACTACTGCGGATCCAACGACGACCACAAGGCCATATAGAAGTTGTGATGATCTCAAGCCTAGATATACTATACCGAACGCTAACGAAGACAAATTCGATATCTTCTGCACAAACGATGTTACACAAGGAACTTATAGTGATAGTAGTTTTGCTTGGGATTTCCAGGAATGCATGGATAGATGTGCTGATGCGGGTTTTGATTGTCGAGCTATTACATATGAGAGAGATATAAGTATATGTAAGCTGTATACAAGCACTGACGGGCATGAGTTTTCTCAAGACATTGATTATGCAGAAAAGGACTTTTGCTGTTAGAAGAAGGATGTCCTTGTTAGCGTTACTACTTTCTAAAAGACTTAGGTTTCTTATGGTATATTGTTTATATTTAGTTAACTAGGTTGTATCTTCTCGAGATCGAAATTAGCTACATCCTGAACGTCCTTAAATAGCTCGCATGGGTAAATTATTAAAAAGTCACAACGTCTCTATAGCAATACGCTAGGTATAACCAATAATCTCGCAAGCTGTATTACAGCTTGTGATTGGTATTGTTACACTTACAGAATCCATCTGTGTACTTGAAAAATAGAGAATACAGAGGTGTATATCAGGTGAGTTGAAAATCTGTCATAATAACAGCAAAGCAAACCCTGAAACATACAGACAGTAAGCTGGAGAGTAATAACAAGCTGCTAGGTCCCATCCTGGTAGAGTGGAACCTAAAAAATAAATCTCTGTGCCTGACTTAGAAAAATATTCTGCTTTACGGACGAAAGGAAGAATAGCATTAGAATTCGTATTTGTTAGCTGTCCCGGTAACCGAGACATTGGCCAATGCTAACTCTCGTGCCCTGCTTAAGCAAATAGATTTCCCCGGATTTCAAATCGCTAAAGCGCGGGGTAATGAATATGATTTGTCTACCAGAGGAATAAGCTTTTGCATCACACATACCGAAGGAAATCCGAACAGTGGCTTGAAAAACAACGAGAAGAATCAAAGTATCGGGACCGATAAACCAGAGAAATGATCGGGTAGCGGGTGAGGCATGCAAACTAGGTTTAATATCCAAGCTTATATAAAGATGCAGCACATCTGGATGTGTTTGACAGGCCTGGTTAACTTCTGCTATCCATATTTCAATTAATTGTGTACCTGAATGATAATCATCGATCAATATGACCCTCGACGGTACCTTGCTCAAGTACTCACTGATGACGTTGTTGTTCGGAGGAGTCACTGCTCTAGTTGCAGCTGCCCTTATATGGTTGGTGTTCTCGGAACTCACATCTCCCCTGCGTAGCTATCCTGGACCCTTTCTTGCTCGCAAGTTCCCAAGTCTGACTCTCCCAGTTACCTCCATACAATACCGCCTTTTCAATGAATGAACAAAGTCTAATATGTACTGTGACCAGGTTGGACCAATCTCTGGCGTTTGTTTCAAGTCCAGACCCAGAGATATCAATGGACTATTAAGGACCTGCATGACAAGTATGGGCCGGTGGTTCGAATTGGCCCCAACCTCCTGGACCTTGATTATCCAGAGTTGATTAAAACAATCTACAGCACTGATGGGAAATGGTGCAAGGTAAAGAGATGTTTAGATTACGCCTTGGAACACTTAATACTAACGCCTTACAGACCGAGTTCTACCACAACAGTAGTGCTGTTATCAATGGAAAAATCACATATCACTTATTCAGCACGACCGACCAAGCAGCTCATGCCCGCCTGAAGCGACCGATTGTGAAATACTATTCTTGAGCAATATCTTGAACCTCGAATCCCATGTTGATACAGTCATCAGCGACTTTTGCGACCATTTAGAAACAAGATTCATGGACAAGCAGAGTCAAGAGAAACAGTTTGATTTTGGACAGTGGATCGCCTTTTGTAAGTCCTCTGAAATATTCAGGTGACCTTTGCTGACTACTTGTTATTATCTCAGATACTTGGGATATGATTAGCTCTGCCACTTTCAGCCAACGCTTTGGATACATGGAAAAAGCCTATGACTTTGACGGTACGATTCATACCGCCGACCAAGTCACCGACTACTTCGCAATGGTCGGTCAAATGCCTTTCTTGGATTATCTTTTGGACAAAAACCCGATTAAACGCATTGGACCGCCAAACCTCGGCAACGTCACGCGTATTTCTGTTGAGAAAATGATGTCTCGCGTAGACAAGTTGGATGAGATCGACCGCAAGCCAGCAGAGGAACTTGACTTCTTGGACCATTTCCTGAATGCCATGAGGAAGTCTCCTGATCTAGTTGATACCAGCGTCATTACTGGGTATCTCCAGGTCAATATGCTGGCTGGCGCTGATACAACGGCAATCACCCTGCGTGCGATTTTCAACTTCTTGCTCGAGAACCCGCTCACCATGATCAGACTCAAGAAAGAGCTACTGTCGCTAGACTACGACAGAACAAAGGAAAAGGTAGTGTCGTACAAGTCTGCACGCGCGGTGCCCTATCTCGATGCTGTCATCCGTGAATCCATGAGGATGCACCCTGGGGTTGGCATGCTTCTGGAACGCTACGTGCCTGACAGTGGCTTACAATTACCTGATGGCAGCTTCGTACCCGGCGGTGGAACAGCAGTTGGACTCAATCCGTATATTATCGGCCGTAATAAGGGTATTTGGGGCGATAATGCTAATGAATTCCGCCCTGAGTAATAGTTACAAAAGAGCAGTAAGGATAATAAGGCTTTTTAGTAGTAACTTTACTAAATAAATAGTACTAATTTAACTTTTAGTAAAAGATTAAGAATTTATATTAATAGGAATCTTACCTTTTTTAAAATATATAAAGTAGTTATTAATTTAGTATCTTAAT
>JABEEO010000033.1:0-73397 GCA_013364945.1 Fusarium tupiense
TCGGCAAAAACATGCAACAGCGGGGATTCGCTGGTCGTCACCGACCCAACTACTAATCCGCCGGTTAGTGGCTTGACTATGGGAGAGCGGACGGGATCCCGTATTTTCCACTACCTTTGGTCGCATGTGCTTGATAGACCGGCAACTGCAGATGATAACGACAGCAGTCCATTCACTGTCACTGTGCTCCAGAAAACCTCTGTCGACATCTCAGTTTGTGTCAGAACCGATTCGGCTTAGAAACATGTGAGCTTCTTTAATTCTGAAGTTGTAGATCCAGAGACGTCAGCGTGCTGAAGAGCCTGAAACCAAAACACGCATAAATGCCAACAGCCGTCTACATCAGACGATTCACCACCATATCACTGGGCCATCTCGTTTCAAACCTCCATCGACGTGGCATCCCGTCTTTCCAAGCGAGAAGAAGCAAAGAGTGCTTTGGAATGCAAACACCGGGCCGCGTAACCTTGTTTCTTGAAACAGGGCCACGGGAAAACTCGTCCATCTTGGTCATACCTCGCATCCATCTCCACCGTGACACGATTCATGCTACGATGACATCTTGATCCATGGCTATTGCGATCGAGCGGTTCGCATCTTCCCGTTTCCCTGCTCATCCCAATGCAGTAATAAGCACTCGACATCTCCGGCTTGGTATTCATGGCAAGTCATCTGAACTCGGCCGTGCCGCAGATATTCTCCTATCTATAGTTATCGTGATGATTGCATGCTGCATTGTCATTATATGCTTAACCAATCTTCCGGGAGCCACTCTAGTGCCATGCGATCAACAGGAATTAAACCGGGACGTTTCCCTCTGATAAATGAAAAACCCGCCGTGAAACAGGACGAATTAAAAGACTAGGTTTCCACGAATAAAACTCTAAATACGCGTTTCGCCCATTGTTTTCGCATACTGTCACTAATAAATCTGAGGCGGCTATGGAGACACAGACCCGTTCAATCTGTTTCAGGCAAGATCTCGCCAAGACGTTGCTTTAACTACGGAGGAGACAGGCGGATAATCGGGCTTACGTTCCGATTTTTCTTGGTCATTTTTCGTTCCTGAAACATGACACAGCGAATCGACAGGCGGCTCTTCTGTCCGATGGCCGAAAAGACGCAATGGATCTGGTGCTACACTGCAGACCGAAATAATGCCAGGCCATACGCCAGCTCTTAAGGCGAGACGCTTGGCTACTACCCCCTTTAATATCGACCCTCTTGATGTGGCTGTCAATGACGATCCTAGCTCCCTTTGGGAAACACGGATGCTGATACTCCTTTCGATAGGGCACGAATTCGTCTAGTTCCAGTTTTATCTCCGTCGACCAAAAGGGTCACCTTGTTTTGTGTATAGACTCACAGGAATAGATGCTCCATGTAGGTATTATAGATCAGATGGCTATATAAACGTGAGAGAGTCTTGTTGAGATATTCCCAAATCAGCCTTCCAGCAAGCTTATCTTCACTTCTCACCAATCGACCTTTTCCCAACAAGCCTTCTTGTCTTTTACCAGTTTCTAAACCGCAAACATGCACTGCAACCTCTCTCTCGGTGTCGTGGCTGCTCTCCTCGCTGGAGCCAACGCCCACGGTCACGTCGCAAAGGTCATTGCCGGTGGCAAGGAGTACACCGGTGGTATTCCCCACGGTGCTCCCTCTGACGCTGTCGGCTGGGCTGCTGGCAACCAGGACAACGGTTTCGTCGCACCCGATGCCTTCAAGACCGCCGACATCATCTGCCACAAGAGCGCTACGCCCGTCTCCAACTCCGTCGTTGTTGCCGCTGGTGATGTTGTCACCCTGAAATGGGATACCTGGCCCGACTCTCACCACGGTCCCGTCACTGAGTACCTCGCTCCCGTCAGCGGTGACTTTGCCAGCATCAACAAGCAGAGTCTCCGATGGGTCAAGGTCGCTCAGAAGGGTCTCAAGTCTGGCAACAACCCCGGTGACTGGGCCTCCGACGATCTCATCCGCGATGGCTTCTCATGGAAGTTCACCGTCCCCAAGAACCTCAAGGCCGGAAACTACGTTCTCCGACATGAGATCATTGGTCTTCACTCTGCTGGCCAGGCCAACGGTGCTCAGGCCTACCCTCAGTGCATCAACCTCAAGGTTACTGGCAGTGGCAGCCAGGCCATCAGCGGTGGTGGCGACTTCACCACCTTCTACACTCCTACCGACCCTGGTATCCTTTTCAACCTCTACCAGTCTTTCTCTTCCTACCCCATTCCCGGCCCTTCCGTCCAATCTATCTAAAACGCTTCCGAGATGGTGCAGACAAGTGGTTTCTAGTCCCCCAGGTCGAGCTTGGGACCAAAGAGCTGGGCAACGGGCATGCCCTGGGCTCTGATATTCATTGGTTGCCGCTAGTCGGTTCGCGTTTTCACAAGCAGCAGAGCTGTGTTGTCCATGTATCTACATTTATGACCCGTACAAAGTTACCTTACACAATGAACATATTGAATCTAAACAAAAAGATCCACTCACAAGTAGTACACTTATCAACGAACTAACCTGTCAAGTCTGAACTCGCGTCGTAGTGTTTCATGCGCTAAAAAAGTTCCCGTTGGAGCTTAAAACTCTGACCATTATAGGCATTTCAGGCTGAAACCAAGGTTTATTGCCAGCATGTAACATAATGACTGTCTGCATATGCAATGCAACGCCAACATGTTGGCAAGAATTGCTGCCCGAACTTGGCGGCTATGACATACAGAATGGTGACAAAAGCCGCGGCATTATGCCAAATTCATATAAGAAAGCTGGGAAAGGCTTACTTGAGATGAGGTATTTATTTATGAGACCCGAGCATGCCTTTTTGTTGGGTCTTGGGTCCCGATGTAGCATTTAGTATTTACCAAAACACCGTATTCATTTACTGCACATGCGGCCCAGCAGTAATGACAAAACAATGTTATTGTCTTTTTATACTGCGTAATATAAGTGGCTTTTTTTTAGGTGAAATTCAGTAGCGCTGTCAAGCGAGACTGCGAAGACACCACTGTGTTCTCGCAGACTCTCCCCCTTTGCTAGATCAACGTAAACACAAATTCCCAAAAAATACCTCGACAGTTTCTTTCAATAACCCAGAAGCATCCTTCTATAAAAGAGCCAACGACTCCTGCGATATTTATCTCTTATGTAGCCCCTGATTGCTCTGCTGCTAACACGTACATGGTGGATGAGCAGGAGCAACTGTGCAGAACCAAATGCGTGACCGCTCACTCCAGGCTTGCTCTTACATCAAATCAACAATTTTTCACGTGACTAACCCAGGATGCTTACCTTTATATCCTAAAAGAACTCTGTATATCATCGGCGAAGAGTGGTGTAGGGGTATCTACCTATAACCTATAAACCTTCTAAAATCCGATCCTAAAATCCTAAAAATCTCTTCCCTACTCCACTATTCGCTTTTTGTAGTTCGCGAGTTCGAATTCTTGGTCGATTGTTCTTTTTGGCCTTTCGAATCATATAGCATATGCTTTGAGCCGAAGTGTTGCTATCGATTCTGCCCACAATGCATGTATAACTGCCAAGGTGTTGCGTGGAAGAACTTCATCACATAGCATTGTATATCCTGACATTGAATAGTTCAGAATAATCTCACTGTATAGGAGGTGTATAGGCAAAATGATGTTACTCTCAAGTGGCTTGGAATACTCATGCAACGAGGCAAGGCGGGTACATATTGCTAGGCTTCATGGTGAAGTTGTCCACACGAAGATCATGATGACAAATGCCAATCCTTTCAACGCTGAAGAAGCCCACGGGTATTATTCAAGGGACGTGTGGTCAACCATATATCGTTCATGCTGGTAAGCAACGGATGATGTCGAGGGAAAGGAACAGAGTAACCCTTGCGTAAACACCGACAGAAGATTCCAGGACTACTGGGTAGGATGTACATGATCTGTGACAGGAAGTCTCCGTCTTCGTAGTTATGAGCTTGTATTTAACAGCCCTGATTCGTTCGTAGCTGTATCTTTAGTCTTCGAAGAGATCTTTTGGTAGCTTCTGTTGTCGGTGGACCAACCCTTTTGTATGATGATGCAACGAAAGCTTATGGGTCAAAGCTTACATCGGGGAAAAAAATATCGTGTTGTCCTTCATTATCTGTGTTTGCAGCTTAAAGCTTAACCTTATAGGCCGCAGTTATCCCATAGATAATTAACGGCCGCGAAACTCCGCTTAAGTGTGAGCCTCTGCCTACGGATGATCTTTTACAGTATATACCAATATGGAACACACGACCAAGAAAATAAGCGCATACCTGAACCTCAGGACGCCAGCTTGAACGAGAGCGAGAAAAGCAAAGAGATTGAATCTTACAGGAACTGTTCTCAACACTCGAATTCCGGGGCCTGGAGTCCGTTCTGCTCTACAGAGTTGAGATGCTGGCTTCTTTAACCAAGCCCAGGATTGATCCGAACTTGGTAGATCCAAGGTGTACGATACTGATAACAGCGGTTGGAAGGGCAAATAAATAGCATGAAATTGTACACTGAGGTCATTAACAATAGTATGATTAGTCTAATCTAAAACGAGGGCGCTCTTTCGGTATTTTGATGCCCGGGTTTCCCTTGCGCTGGCGGTAAACCCCTAAGCTCTATCGAATTTTCATCGCTAAACGTGCTCAAACGCTCGTGGTGCACTCTAACTTCCTCAGTTTTCATCACGCCCCCGGAACTCATGGACATCTTAGTCTGGCTTTGGCTTCCGTCGGAGTCGTCCTGGAGATGCTCTTGCGATTCTTGCCATCCTGACATGATGACCACTGAATTTCGACCATAGCGCGAGTTGGGGTTATATCGCTTTGACTGTCGAGCATTTGACGCCCCGGCTGTGTTTCTTGTGTCGACGTCGCGTGGCGTTGTATTGGTCCTGTTACGGTTGTAGCTTCGTGAGCTTGACTTGAGTTCTCGATACAGCATACGGCTATCTGAATTAGCAAGGCGGCAATACTAGAGGAAACGAAGTTGCAACATACAGAACTGGAATGCAGATGGCCATGATGGATGCGGCAGGCTCTGTCAAGGTCCAGATCGTGAGGTCGACACGGTCATAGGTGATGTCCTCACTTTTCATGCTGACGACTAGTACAGCCTTGACTATACCAGTAATTCCAGCGCTTTGGGTATGTTAGCAACTTAATATTGTGTACTGAGGGTACTTTGTACTCACATAGCACCTAAACTCATAGCGACAGCAACGCCGAGACGCTCTCGTCGACGCATGGTCATGCGCATCAGAATGACCCAAGGTAGTAAAGCAAGAACAAAGTCGAGAATCGCGGAGTAATCTGAGAAATGTAAGCCGCCAACCAGAAGCATTGTTGATATCCAAGAACGTACAAGCAGCGAATAGTTGGAACGTGAGAAGCTTTGACTTGTCCCAACAAGTTCCAGGTACTTGTTTATTCCAAACCCTCTCGAGAGGCGTGCATTTGGCGAAACCGAAAATCCAGACCAGGTTCATCGAGATGTTGATAGTGACGATAATAAAGATGAGGAAGTATTTCATCCATGCGTTGGTAGCAATCCGATATAACGTTATGGCGAAAGATGTCTTGCTGATTGTCGTGGCCATTATACCAAAAGCAGCTCCCACAATGGTTGTCTTGTTTATGGTTATGAGGTTCTCGTCACTGATCGTAGCTGCGTGTCGTCCGAAGCCGAGAGATACGAGATATGTGTTGAGGGAGACAGAAATGGCGAGCGCCACCTATACTCAGGGCATTCAATGGTCAGAGACAGCATCAAGAGAGGCATTTGCAGATAACTTACCCAAGCCGCGATAAGGCACCAATCATCATGCCATAAACCTTTGCCTCTCCATAGTTTGCAGTAAACACGCAGAAACAACAAAATGAGACTCAGCATGCACAGAGTCCATATTGACACCAGCAATCTGGTTCCTCGTTCATCTTCCATTGTAAAGTTCAAAGAACGAGAAGGCAAGGGAAACAAAAAAAAAAGAAACGAGACGTCAAGACATGCGCGGCAAGCAATGGGAGGAGAGCCAGACGCCGATCCGGATTTCGGGCAGCAAACAGCGGAGATCCTGGGAATAGTGGTCCCTGGGGTTTTATATACAAGGTCGCGATGACACTAGGCGCCCCTTGGAATTAACCTTGATCAAAAGGTCCCCTCCGTGGGCAATCGTGTCATCCACGTCAGATTGAGTAGGGATTGACAGACATAGCGGCCGAACAGATGGATTCATTACTGGGCTACGGAACTTAGCTGGGTCAGCGCTTTGATCGCGCACCCACCAGGATAGGGCTGCAGCGTAGAGATGGTGGCAACAGGAACCTCTGCAGCGCCCCTTTTTCTCCTTGTCGGAGCCGACTTTTACTGGGCCGATCAATGAGAATGGCTACAGTGGTTATTGCTAAGTTTGGAATAGCGGACCAGTGCCGCTAGACTGATGACTTTTGGTGCGTTGGTGGCTGAGAGTTCGGAGTAGGGGCCCTTCTGTTGTCCACTGACACGCCGGAGAAATTCGTTCCCAGCTCAGATCTAACAAATGCCTGTCTTCAAGAGCCGAGTTTCCCGCGGCCGACCGGGTAAAGCATGCGAGGATCAAACACACTGCCAAGCGAGACGGGCATTTAATCCAAAGCCCTTTTACCTTATTCATGAACCTGGTGAAACGAGACGTACTGGACGTTTTGGCTGCTTACTGACCTACCTGCGACATGGGTCCATGCTGATCCGGGTGCAATTCCACGTGTGTACCAAGGAATGACGATGATCTTTTCTTTTCTCGAGGAAAAAACCAGAATCATGGGACGAACCTCACATGAACCGCTTTGACAGATCTTACAGGTCAGAAAAAGCAAGCGAAAGGAACCGAGCTCGATTAATTGTCACGTCTCGGCGATGAGAACCATGTCGGATGCAACCCTAGAGAGCAATGATTTACAGGCCCTTGACGGAAATCATGGTTACAGAGTGGGAACGAGTCCAGTGTTTTAATGAACCGCGCGTATCATCCTTCGTCTCTCTAGCTTGCTCACTGCTCACTAACCACCGAACGATCTCACCAAGGGAAGTCTTTGAGGTACCTGAAGGGAGCCAAGACTCTAAAAATATGGATTTCTTTTACGAATATCCCGAGATGGAGCGGGGGATTGTCCGGATCCCCCGTATCACTCCATAATAATAGAGCATAATGCCCATAAGCTCTTCACGATGACACGAATTGACCAAAAGTGACTCCGTTCGGTGTCCGTCTCTCGGGGCCGTCCCTTAATCACGCAACAATCCCTTAGCGAGTGACAGCCCAGCACCGGCTTTGTCCTCTAGGGGGCTACGTCCGCCATTTTAGGGCGTTTTGAGCATCTGTTAGCCCATCATCTAAGCCTATTTAGGGACTGGTTGCGATGTTGGCGGCCCTTTGCCTCTAGAAGCAATCTAAACCTTCTGCCAAGTGCCAACGGCTTTTCTTTACCTAAAGGCCCGGTAATACCGTCTTCCGGCGCAGGGATTTTATGTCAGTTGATCCAGTGAGTTCATGCTGATGAGTGTTTATAATGGAGATATACTGCAGTAGTCAGTAGAGTTATTTGATGGTCGATGGAGCAATCCTTTTTGGGAGATTTGCAGCTCGAGATGTCCATGACTCGAGATCGGAGCATCATGTGGGGGAGCTGAACCTGATCGGCCACACTTGGTCGGTGTTGGAGAAAGAATATGGAAGGGATCGACAGACCTACCAAAACATATTTCCTCCCAGGCAGCGAGATCTTTTGTCGTGCCCGGTGCAATTCATTGCGAGCAACAAAGTGGCAGTTCTTTTAGGCGAAGGCTGGCTCTTCTTCGGATGCACAATCCCTGGGACGAGAGAGTGTAATTTCACCCAAGTCATGACATGCATGGGAGACCATGTATGTATTTTGTATGGACAATGCTCCGTTCTCACGGCCCACCAGGCCTCGACGTCCGTTGAACTTAAAGACAGCGATCGACATGACAAGCCACTGATGCAAGTTTCTTAAACGAGCTTCCTCATTTTTTCTTCCAGACGTTGTCTAGAAGCTCAGCTCGCGATCCTCACTCCACGCACCTTGTCCCTTTGTCAAAACGCAACAAGATGCATTCCTCAAACACACTAAGCCTGCTCTTGGCGGCTTTCTCTGGTTATGCTTCTGCCCTCCCCCATTACCCTGCCCCTCCTGTTCCTGGCGTTCCTGGTGATCATCATCCTCCTGGACCTCCTGGACCTCGAGGACCTCCCAATCCTCCTCCCCCTCCATCTCCCTCTGCTCCCGCTCCCGGCCCTCCCCACGTTTCCCCTCCAGGCGTTCCTACTGCTCAAGTCTGCAACGGAACTTACCAGGGCAAGCATGACACCACGTATGATCATGATCTGTTCCTTGGCATGCCCTATGCCCAACCTCCCGTAGGCCCATTGCGTTTCTCCTCACCCAAGTCTCTTGATAAGGCCTGGAAGGGACCTCGATCTGCCACTGAGTTCGGATGGATGTGCATTGGTTACGGCTCTGATACCCAGGCCCTCGGTAACCCTGTCAACGAGGACTGCTTGACTATTAACATCGTACGACCTTCTGGTGTCAAGGCCGGAGATGAGCTCCCCGTTGGTCTTTGGGTTCATGGAGGCGTAAGTTCCCGTCTTATATACCCAATGCTATATTATGACTAACAATAAAACAGAGTTACACCAACGGCGGTTCCCGAGACCCTAGGTACAACCTGAGCTACATCGTTGACCAATCCGTCAAGGAGGGCAAGCCTATCGTCGCTGCCTCCATCAACTACCGTGTGTCGCAATGGGGTTTCCTCTTCAGCGAAGAGATGCAGAAGGAGAATGCTGGTAACTTAGGCTTCAAGGACCAGCGCCTGGCTATGAGATGGCTTCAGGACAATGTCGCCGCCTTCGGTGGTAGCCCCGATAAGGTCACTATCTGGGGAGAGTCTGCTGGCGCTCGATCTCTGGGTATGCAGCTTGTCGCTTACGAGGGCCAGCACAACAACCTCTTCCGTGCTGCTGTTCTTGAGTCTGGCAGCCCTGTTGCCCTGTTCAACGAGGCTTCTGATTGGCAGGAGTACTATGATGCTCTTGTCAAGAAGACTGGATGCGACTCTGCCTCCGACAACCTCGAGTGTCTTCGTGGCCTTCCTTGGGAGACCCTCAACAACATCTTCAACAACACTACCCCTCTCGGTGTCACCGCTCCTACTCTCACTGCTGTTATCGACGGTGACTTCATGACCGCCCAGGCCTCTAAGCTCCTTCTGGCTGGCAAGTTCGCTCACGTTCCTCTTCTCATGGGTAACAACTTCGATGAGGGTACTGCCTACGCCAAGAAGGGTATCAACACTACCGAACAGTTCCAATCCTGGCTCTCCAGCCTCGGCCTCAGCCAGACTCAGGTCGCCACTGCTACTACTCTGTACCCTGATATCCCTGCTGAGGGCATCCCCGCATCTTTCATTGGCCGTCCTACCAACGAGTATGGCTCTCAGTGGAAGCGTGCCGCCGCCTTCGCTGGTGACTTCCAGCAGCACGCCGGACGACGTCTCTTGGCCCAGGTCTACTCCGCCTCTTCCATTCCCGTCTTCTCCTACCTTTGGGACGTTTACGTCAATGGCCTTCCCGCCATCATTGGAGCTACCCACTTCCAGGAGGTTGCTTTCGTCTTCAACAACGTCAAGGGTGTTGGCTACAATCCCAGCCCCTTTGAAGGCAAGCCTGAGACTTTCGTCGAGCTCGCTGACCTCCTGAGCAAGATGTGGGTTTCGTTCATGCATGACTTGACCCCCAATACTGTCAAGACTGCGCCCAGCCATGTTACCTGGCCTCAGTACACACTTGCAGAGCCTCTTAACATTATCTTCGACGTCAACAAGACTGACCTCAGCTACACGGCTGTCGACAACGTCCGAAAGGAGGAGGTTGCCTTCCTCCTCGACAGTGTCTTTGCCTAGGTTCGTAGCCTGCAGTCAACGCGTTGCCTAGCTGTAATTTATAATAGGGTGCTATTCCAACATCCTTTCTAAGGACGTATCGGCCAGATGACCGAAGCCCTTTGACACTTTGTATATAGCTTTATCTTCCATTCGTATTAGCGAGCATCTAGCCATGACTTGAATAGATCAAAACATCACATAGCTACACAATATGTATCCGTAACTGGTTTCTCATTCTCGAGCAACTCATTCGCGTATTCTACGGTCGGCACACGGTCTAATTATCAAATTCGCAATCACCTTGCCTCGATCACGAGCAACAAACTACTCTCTCTTGGTGAAGACCAGCTGGCATTCGTCCTGATGACATCAGAAGTCAGTTCATGATAATGTTACTGACCATGCAATAAACTTACCTCAGGAAACAAAGTAGCAAACACTCTAATCTCTTCCGAACGGCTGGTTGCATGATGCACCCAGTCTAGTTCCAGAGAAGCCTTGCCAATCATGGCAGCCATAGTAAGCGGAACGTACCTGCGCGCCAGGCAATCGTGAGGACCAGCTCCAAAGACAAGCCAATTCTTTGTCTTGGACTCGGCATCGCCCGTGATCCATCGGTCAGGGTCAAAAGTCTCCGGGTTTGGATAGGCCTGAGGGTCGTGAAGCGCGGGATAGCACGTGGGGACGATGAGAGTGCCTTTAGATACTGTGTACTTGGGTGTGACGGGGAAGGACTTGGTAGCCTCGTAGGGGACAAAGATAACAGGAGGACGATATGGAAGAAGCTCTTTGATGACTGCGTTGGTGTAGGGAAGGGACTCGAGCATTGATAGCTCGAACGGTTGGTGCCTGTTGCCATTTCGTACGAGGAGATTCTCTTCTCGAAGGCGATCGAGAACATCGGGGCGTTGAGCGAGGACCTGAAATAGCCACGTAGTAGCGCTGCTGGAAGCATCTTGGGAGGCGAACAAGAAGGTGAACATAGTCTGCCCAATTTCATCGTCTGTAAACTCACGGATCAAGTTTCGTGGTTTCTCAATTCCCACTTCTCCTGCAGCAATACGATCGTAGTATCTCTTGGACTCCATCATGTGTAAAACCCATTGATCAACGATACATCGTGGCTCAGCACCAGAAGCCATGTTAGCCTTGCAAGCCGCAGCACACTTTGCAAATTCAGCCAGCACGGCATCTGCGGTACGCTTTCCCTTCCAGCACTTTGTAAAGGGAACATAAACGGAGAGAGGTACGTTGACTAGCTCAAGGGCGGCCGTGACCTCATAAAAGTCGTCAGCGATCTTCTCGACAGCATCTTGAGATATGTAATCTCCAAAGAACGTTCGACAAGAGAGAGCACAATTGATCTCTCGGAAGAGACGCATAAATGCCATAGGCTTCCCCTTGTTGGCCTCGCTTGCTGCTACGAACCGGCCGAAGTAATCGTCGTATACCTTCTCCTGGACGGGCAGATAAGTGCTGAGTGCTTTGTTGACGAAGAGCCCGTTGAGTCCTTTGCGGTACTCAGTGTGTGCCTTGCCTTGAAGGAAGACCCAGGCGCTTGGTCGGAGGAGTGTTTCGGCCATGGGGACGATGCATGGTTTGGCGTATGTTGGGGACTTGAACACTTTGTGTGCAATATCTCGGTCGGAGGCGAGGACGACGAACCTTACGAATGAGACAATCGGCATTTCATCGCGGAAGACGGGGCTATGACTTACTTGTGGAACACCGAAACGCAACTCAGAGGACCGCTGGCCCATTGAGCAAGATAGTGGTCGAACTTGGGATAGAGTGCTCGGATGAAGGGACCCATGAAAGGGGTTTTGAAAGCTGGACCGGCAATTGGGCCCTTACGCCAGAGATACATGCATTGGTCGTATGCAATCAAGACAGCTAGGATCGCAAGGAGTATTTGAGTGTTGCTGTAGCCATTGAGGTAGCTTGACAGTAGCCCATTCCCGTTGGATATATCATCCTTTAAGGTTAAGCTGGCGTTACTGACTGCTGCCTCAGCTTTGGGACTGCTTATGGATGCCATTCTGGGAACGAAAGTAAACGAAAAAATCAGCATATGAATTGAAACTGGTACAGATCCGGGAGGGTAGAGGTCTTATAAGGTAGGACTCAAATCATGCTGGCTCTAGTACAGGGGTTATCTGGGAGCTTAACATCCAGTACTGATCGGATCTTACAACAAGAATACGAACTCTCTGAGCATGCCTCGGGTATTGTACGGCATATCCATATGATACAAAGGATCTGTCTATTTTGACTTGATGCGCCTCCCGATATGGTCATCGAAATGCGATGGGCTGATATTGCTAGATTCGAGATTACTGCATATGTACTAGACTCCGATCTCCAAGGTGGACCAAGGTGGAGAAGATAACCTGTGTGTCTACATCATATCAAATCTGTCTCAACGCTCAGCATATCGCAATGGAATCCCTCTGAATCGGTATCAGGCCATGCAAAGGACGTCTCGCTTTACCTCGTACTGAGTTCCGTCGCCCTCCGCCGAGAGATCTCCAAATCCATTTGCAAACCATGAAAGTAAATGCGAACAATGATTGGCATATTCTACTCCAAAATCATTGCTGTCAAATAGGTTTACTGTCGTTGGTCCCGGCTATAGCCTGATGCCTCGCTTCTTTATTGCCGCTGCAGCATCGTTTGGCATCCTGACATTGCGGAGACTAGTACTCTTTAGGACTAGTCTCCGATTGAAAATCATGAAACCCGAATACGCAATTGCAGTGCCGCAGCAGCCAATTTGCGAATCAACGTGTCGTACGTTTTTCGAGAGCGCCTCAGTGTCCGTTTTCAGGACGTCCGGATTTTGTGTTAATTATTTCGATTGATATTTGTGTGTGCTCATGTCAGAATTGCTTCCCACTGTTGGCGGAACACTTCTGCACGCTCTGTCTCTAGCCACAGAATATTCTGTAAATGGACAATAACATCATCCCAAGACTGCAGATCCATGGCATTTGCTGCAATTTTGGCTGCGTATATGAGCCATTGTATATCTGTTGGGTCCGTAGCCGAGACAATTGTGACTGAGAGTACCCAGATCTGCAAGGAACCGAAGAAGACACTGCCCGTTTTGCCCGCTAAAGGTTGGAGCTGGCCCTTGAGACGTTGAATGATCCTGTTTGCCAGCTCTGTATGCGTATAATAAGTTGTGCCACGTATGATGAGCATGTAGAGTGTTATGGCGCATCGCAGACACTCCGATTGAGGCGAGTCTCTGAGCGGCGGAAGGAGCAAAAGCTTGTGAACTACGAAACATGTAAGATCGTGAAGTTCGGTGCCCAATAAACTCAAGGCGTTCGGTTGGTGAAATATGCCACGCAAGCGAGTCAGAATATCTGCTATCTCGCGATCGAGGAGGAGAGCATCAACAACAGGGTCTTGGATCTCAAGGAAGGACGACGCGAGAAGCCATTGCAGTGTTGGACCAACTCCATCTCCAATTCCAAGGTCGTCCTGTATTGCATATTGAGGGGAGCCTGTGACGAGCAACGATACCCTTTAAAGTGAGTTTAGCAAGTCATTCGTTGGGATGCAAGATATGACTCACCAAGCAATCATCCTCGCGGTCAAGGGGCTTACTTGCTTCACTTGATCAAGTCCGCCTCGGATCCCAACAATACGTTTCGCCCCGTCTATATGCGCTCTACTGGCGTCAATATTCCCCTTTCCATGCTACACTCGAGAGTCAATTAACAGAGTTATAATCGATGGCCCTGAAGAAATTACTCACTTCAATGGCGGCCAAGGTGACAACAGAGTTCAATGTCTCATCCTGGATCGCCAATAACGAACTCCCTATCTTCTTCCGTATTAGAGATACGGAATCTACCATGAGAAGTTCTGATATAGGGAAGCCTTTCTGAGCACGCCTCTCTTCATCTAATGACGCCGTCTGTATAGAAACATGGAACAATGCTGGATCTGCAAGAGCCAATGGCCACCATGAGACGATGAATGGATTTGAGGACATGTTGAGATCCAAAGGGTAATATTGAAAAGAGATATTTGAGAGAACTAGTCCTTGAGTCAGATATTAGACTATCATGAAACTTGGTAGACAATACTTTACAGTGCTGTATCAATCGTTGAACGTGAACTCTTGGAAGTCTGGTGGCTGGATATGAGTCAAACGGATCAAAGGAATTACCAGCCGGTGCAAATAGTTCCAATGAGTCTTGAGGGGTCGGATCCAAGTCTCGACTCTTCAAAGAATACGTCTTCACATCAGACTTGTCTATCGACCTGCTCCGAGCCGGCTGTTCCGGCGTTGACGATGATGTTGCTGATGATGAAGACAAAGGCACGTTTGCATAAATACACGTGACTTTTCTCTTCAGACATCGTGAACATTTGGGAGTTCCGAGATCGCAACTATGCTTCGCCTTCGCGCAGGCATTACAAGATCTTCGCAGCGAGGTTCGCATTGTTAACCGAGACGAGTTAGATGATAGTGAAACGTAGTAGAGGAGGAAGTTTATTAACGCGGTAGCAATCAAGTGGAGTTGTCAGTGCAACGGTCTAACCTCTTTCGGGCCTGACCGTTAGGTGACACTTCGGCCAACTGGACTAGACTAGACTACCCTGTACCCTTGCCTGAGATCGACCGATTTAGCACGCAAGCACGCAAGGCATGCCGCTTCCGGTCGAAATAACGAGATCAACGGCCATTTTTCATGTCTTCATTTACGCAATAGGGCTAGCTATTAGTAAATCTTGACGATATTTCGGCGGAAAAAAAAACCTCATCCCCTTGACGTCCATTGTTCTTAATTCTCTTATTAGACGGGCCGGCACCGGATGTTATTTGATTCCGTTGCCGATCTTGATTTTTCATCTGACTCCTTAGGACCGTTACAAGGGGATAGATATTTTTACTCCTTGCCGTGCGGGTACACTAACCGATGCGTAAACCGAAATAATCCCAAGCAAGGAACGAGGTATTAACGAAGTACGAGAATTCGGGATGTAGCCCCGTAGCAGATCAGCCAGGTACGGTACAATAGTGCTATGAACTAGGACCCTTCAAGTTAATGTGAGTTACATTTACCCTGGAGCTTTCCCTTTTCCATCGCAGACGTTTCGTGCCAGGCTTCAATGCAACCTGTACGGTATACCTCAAAGGGCAGCCTTTGGACAGGTACGCATCCCTAAGCCAGACCATGCTGCGATTTACTTGTACTCAGTAAGAAGTCTTTGAGACTCACATGTGACCAGCAAAAAAATGTCATTCATGAAACTATCGTACATACTCATCTATAATCTAAGTAATTCGTAATGTAACTTAACCGACCATATGCCATCCCCAACTATATGGGTTAGCTCACCTTCTGTGTATCATCAACCTGAAACGTATAATCACTAACATTCCCATCGGGACGCCACTAGTCCCATTTGGAAAAATGTTCTCCATGTTTGGGAACCTCATCGCAGGTACGCCCGCTCGATAAGACTTAGGCCATAAGGTCTTTTGCGAGGCCCGGGGCAAAAGACGCGAGTCTGATGCCATACAAATCTCGAATCAGGTCGAGCCTGGTCTGACACTCTTTAACTTGCCCGGGGCTACTATGCGGGCTTTCGATAGCGATGGCAAGTGGCCAGACCAGATGGTACATGATGACGCTCTGACGTTGCGGTACGGGAAGTGGGATGCCCTGCTCGTTGACTTCACCCATCAGATAAGGCAAGACACTGCAGAGCCTCTGAGTCATTGAAACAACTTGCTTTTCGGCAATGGTGGCGGTGGTCTGAGCGAGCTGAGCCTGCGGACTGCTCTTTGAGTCCACGAGCCGCAGGAGGGTTGCAGCACATACGTGCAGCCTCCCGAAGAATAGTATGAGGTACATGTTGAAGAAGACCCACGTGCACGCCGTCCATCGCGATTGAAAGCTGACCAAGGGCTTATCATTCGGTGTGGCAGGTCGCTTGTCCACTGTTTGCTGAGGTTGTAGTCTTGTAGGCATGGCCTTTTCAATCATGGCCAACTCAGCGCCGATTGCCAAGGCTTCTTGGATAACCGGAACGAGTAATTGCCGTTGCTTATTCGGTGTCGAGGTCGACTCTGCACTCGTGATTCGCCTAGCTGCCCTGTAGAACTGTCCAATGCGAGTGACGACCAGGGCTAAGCGGATCACTGGGTTTGATGTGTCAAGCTGTGAGTCGGGGGCGACTAGACAGTCCATATCGTCCTTGGCCATGAGTGAGGGGATTTGCTTATTTTGTGTCTCAGCATCCATGCTATAAGGGTCCTGTTAAGGTCTACTAACCATTTGAGTAAAAATCCATGAATGCAAGTTCGACCCTTCGACATCTGTTATCACGCGGTGCCCGACTACGTCGAATAACTTGGAAATGCCGGCCATGTGCACGGCCTTGGTCGTTTGGCCTTGGCACTCGATATCCTTGGGGGTTCGTCAGCGAGGTGCAGATCATTGCAGCACATGATTTACCTCGATCATGCCCAACAGCATCAGGGATGCCAGTGTTTCATCTTTGAGGGGCCGCCTAGATGCAGACAGATCTCTGTTGACAGTCCTCAAAGCAGCCCCGTAGTGGTATCGTGCCGTGACATAGAGCGTTGACGACTTGTAGTGTCTCGAAAGCGACATGTGAGCTGCAGCTAGGAGGGCCGGGCGTATGCACGATGACCGCCTAGAGCTCCTGTACATGTCCTCTAGAAAATCGAGGTGCCCCTTGATGACGCCTGGCGCCGGCAAGACGCAGTACTCGTGCAGGAAATACGAGATGGACTCGTCCTCGAACGAGGGTTGGGGTTGTCGACAAACCCCTGAGCCTCTGGACCTCGCTTTATCGTAGCCGAGCCCCATGCCCAAGACGCGGGTCTGCGCGGAAGAGCTGCCGGGCTCATCACGAATAAGGCTACGTCCAGGCTCTCCGTGGAAGCGGAACGCTAATGGTCGATCATAGCCAGGGCAAGGAGCCTTGTAGAGCTCGCAACGTCGACATCCCGGGCGTCGGCCATCGCACTGGTAGGAACAGGTTAGGATAGGGGCTGGACCGTTGACCTGTCAAATTCAGATTGATCGACCAGGTAACTTACCTTAATCTTTCGCTTCCTGCAGCGGCTGCATCCCCGGCTGAGGGTTCCAGGGAAGACCATGTCGTGTGTTGGGGCTTAGGTCGGCTAGAGATATTGGTCAAGCCACTCAGACTCTGCTGATTGTTGGTTGGGCTGAAATGTTGTTCTTGGGCATGTGAGTTTCCTAGTGGAGCTTTGAGCACCAACTCTAGTAGATTATATCCTATGGGAGAAGTTTCTGGCCGTTGCTTATCTAGAAAAGACCAATCAAGCTTGGCATGTCTCGAATGGCTGCCTGAGTAAGCACGTATGTCATTTATCCAGGATAACATTGGTGGAATTACGGCCATTCATGGTTAGTATCGGTCCTTGAGACGTCAAAGCGTCGCAACCTAGGCTTTTTGTAGCGTAGGCCTGGTCTTGGGATACGGCCCCTGGGCATTGGCTACAAAATTACGAGCTTTGGCGTCTTCGAGTTATCGTTGTATCAAATCTTTTGATGTGCGCCACAGCAAGGGCTTCGGATGAACCGCACCTATTGGAACCTACGAGGCGTTCCACGCTTACCCTCAAGCAGATGAGAACAATGGCTTAGGCCTCCGGAAGTCTCAGCTCTGAAGCCGCGACTGCTATCCCAGGCCAGTCTTGCAAGGCAAGTGCCTTTGTCTCATTAGCCACGGGTGAGCACTTATCTTGAATGCTACGCTGTAAGATATCTGTCATTTATTAGCTAGGACCGCTGTCACAATTATTGGGGATCACTTGACCCACTCGATTGGGCCTCCGATACCATAACGCTACCAAGCTTCGCCGAGAAGATGATCTAAGATCATGGAGTCACTCTGCAGTATGTGATCGACCTGCTAGCCGGCGTTTTAAATACAGGGTCAGGAAAAGGTTTCAACGGTCTCGCCCCATCCGATTCGTCTGGACCCCCTGCCATGATCGCCGTGACTACTTAACCAGTAATGGTGTTGACTGATAATAACTGCCGCGACATTGCGTGCAGCCAAGACACGTCCTCACCCAAATTGTAATGTTTTACCTTGCCGTGTAGTGACGACTCCCTGGACGATACGTCAACGGCTTCTCATAGTGCATGTATGTAATACGCGGCGTTCCGATAGTACCGCCGTTCTAGACCTAGCACTTTGGAGTCAGGGAGCTAGAGCTAGACCCAATCTGTGTCACTCCCAACGTCTTAGCGCGAGGGTATTTAAAGAGAAGCATAGAGCCGTTTTGTTCCCACGCGTCTAATTCCCCGCCTTTATCTTTATCTCCGGTGACCGATTGTGAACAGAGCCTCGCAAGGACGCCTGCTCTGCACGCCGTGACACGCTCTACACCTGTATCATGCCATCCAAGTCGCACAGTCAAGCCAGAAATGGGAACCGTAGGAGGTACGAGCCTAAGGCCTCTTCTCTTTGTCCTGCCGGATCTTGAAACTGACGGAGCTGACCTTATCTAGCCATACAAAATCACGCATGGGCTGCTTGACGTGGTGTGTGGGACTTTAAAGACTTTCGATACTAGTCGAACATACTAATCAGTATTTGTCTGGTCCAGTAAGCGCCGGCACATCCGCTGCGACGAGAACTATCCCCAGTGGTAGGTGGGCCGTGCCTCTACACTAAGACGACGATCAGCTCATGATTCTCCAGCCAGAACTGCACTAAGCACAAGGTCAAATGCTCCTTTCACGATACACCGTCACAAGAAGAGTTGCTCCTTCAACCTTTGCCTGAGAGTACTCCATCAACGTCTTGCACAACCTCTAAACCCCGTCGACCTTGGTCGGCCAAGGCCAGGGCAGAGGTAAGGCAGTGGAGAAGGACGGGGTCAATGCCTATACCAGATGATCGCATCAGAATAACCCTGCAACCAACCATTTACTCCGAAGACGACTTATGCTTCGTTTACCAAGCAGCAAGTAACCAACATAGACTTACAACGATGGGAGTGAGCAAGCTCACCGTTATATCATCATACTTACCGAGGTTTGTTTGTCAAGCAGTTTCTTATCTCATCATGTTGACTCTCTAGCTTTTTTCGTATCATCTCGTCTTCTCGGCTGGCGATGAATGGTGTCCTCGCCCTTTCAGCATACCAAGTTGCGTCAGTTACTCACTGCCAACATGCCCGTCGGAAAGAGTATCAATATCAGATGCTAGCTATCCAGGACCTCAGGAGATGTCTGTCCAACTTTAGACCAGAGCATGCTGATGGAGCGCTCGTTGCCTCGATGGCACTACTATGGCTCTGTGAAGACATGTGAGTGCACCTCGCTGAGGCGATGGACGGAAGTGTTGACATGACCAGGTCGAGCCGAAGACAGATTGCAGAGGGGATCTCGGCGGTTAGTAGTACCCATTTGCCACACGATGCACCAAAACTCATAAAATCTCAGATTCTGCAAACATGCCATCGGTTAGGTCACCAATCCGGATTTTATCACATGATAGCAAAAGCGTGGCGTCAAACTGCCCATTTGCACACAGCACTCAAGGCAGAATGCGGAAAGCCGAACGGACTGCGGCGTATCATTGTCGAGATGCAGAAATTCAAAGCTTTCTTGAAAGAGGAAGAACCGGATGACGACACCTGGAGACAGCTGCGGCTGCTCATCGCCCTCGCTGAGGACTTGATCGAACTGGAGCCGTCGACACCCGCCGATAAACAATTCGAACGGATCCGGCTACTGCGAGACTACAAGCTCTGGCTCCCTCTTAATGACCTCTTGACCGGCAGGAACCTGTCGAGCACGCTGATGGTCAATGCCTATCTATACACAATAGCTTTATACGCTCAACGCCAGACATCGCAAGCGTATATGATTGACCTGGGAGTCGACCTGCCTAGTTTGCTGGATGAGACGTTACGGCAAATCACACCTGTAAAATCGTACATTGGGCCACTCAACAACCTGAAAGCCCTGGTATCGTCATTGTCATAATCCTGGTAATATTTATGTTTTAGCAAGTTCAGATTGTGGCGACGGAATGGAACAAACGCCACTAAGCAACAGGCGAATGATAATAGTAATAATAAACACTGGAGCTACTGTACCCGATATCAAAACTGTTGACTGTACACTGTCTCAAGTGAATGTAATGAGTGAAAACTGGGCCTTGGACGGTCTTTTGCTTACCAAACACCCCTCTCAGCTCATTAGCCAATAGAAGCTTACGCAATGCCACTGACAGGATAGACAGGACTGCATCCTGAATCCTACTCCTTTCACTAAACATCTCACCGCCGTTTTGCATCGAGATGACTACACGAAAAAGCCTGAGACTCGAACAAGTCACCCTTGACGATGTACCCGCTCTCACAGAGGTATGGTTCGCAGCTTTTACCGATCCTGGAATCCGACGCATCTGGCCTGATACACCGGCGGTACGCAACTGGTGGACCCAAGGCAATCGCCACGACTTGATCCATAAACCGTTTCAACGCTACGTCAAAGTTGTCGATCCAGACTCTAAAGATGCTAATGGCCGTCCACGCATCGCAGCTTTTGCCAAGTGGGATACTTCGATGCCCTGCGAGCGGGGTCGACGATATCCACCATGGACTGAGGACCAGCCTGGTCAAGTCTGCGACGACTTCATTGCCAAGGAGGAAGCGGAAAGACTCCGCGTTATGGGAGACCAGAAGCACTACTGTAAGGGCTCATTCGGACCTTGTACTGTACCCCGGATCTGCTAACCGCAATTCATCTAGATCTCGACACGTTGGTTACGCATCCTGACTACCAACGCTGCGGAGCTGGCTCAATGCTTATGGAATTTGGCTGTGATCTAGCCGACAAGGACGGAGTTGCAGCGTATGTGGATGCGAGCAAGTCTGGGGCCGGACTTTATAAACGTTTTGGGTTTGTGGACGAGAGCTTACCCGGTTCTGGCGACGTCGCTTCCATGGTTCGACGATAACGCCCGTCGGTCTTTGTAACCTGGGCTGTGCCGCTGCAACGTTGTAGTGATCAAGAATTATGGAACAAAGCATAAACTACTCATGTATTGAAGTTGAAGCTATTCAGACACGCCCTTTAACATTATTTTTGTAGATCGGCAGAAAACCGATACAGCGTCGAGCGAGAACTACACAGGTCTGCTTTGGGTGAGATCGGCAGCAGGGCGAAGAGTAGACCAACATTCGCGATCCAGACCAGCCTTACCGGAGATAATCGGGGAAATACTATACCACGTTTTCTCCCGAGATCTCACGTCGCACAAGCCAACCATGCAGGGTCCATCCTAGCAAGAATTTATTCTACGACTGCAAGACATGCCAACTGCCGAGACGTTACCAACTGTTGGTGATAGGTGAAGATACGGTCTTTCTTGGCTTGATGCCTCTTCTGCTTGCTGTGGCCTGGTCTTCAAATGATAGGTGAAGATACGGCCTGTGCCGCTTGGGGATATTTTGCAGACGCTGCTTCCACTTTCCTGTGATAGGCGAAGATATGAAAGTCGCGTTGTCTGCCGTTTTTCCAGGAGCAAATAGATTTTATTACAAAGAAATACTAGTAAAAAGCCTTGCTGTTCCTTTCTCATTCTCTGTGCACTGAAATGATTCCCTTTCGGAATCCAGCGTTCAGAGGCCCAGGCTCAGCGATAACATCAGTGTCATTTTCAACAGCACAGTAGCTGGAAGCGAGTCATGGTTAATTTCGAGCCGGGTTAATATAGCAAAGCGTCGCATGTCTGAGTATCAAGAGCTACATGTGGGTTAGAAGAGTTTAATACTCATCATCTATGTGTGAAGCACCACGCGATTCAGTAAAGTGTAAATTGTTCAAAGCAGTGCCTGTTTTGTAGCACTATGAGCTACTCTATTGCGTTACAGTAAATGAAACCACAGTATTAAACCCAATGGAAGTCCCCTTCATGAGCCTTGTGGAAGTTATGGGGATATAAATATGCCCTTGAATAGGATATGTGACCTTTGCTATAATCTCTTCTCGATTTCCATAACGCCCACTTTGATCCATTATCCAGCCCAATAGCAAACTCTCTCATTATACAATTACATATAATATGGAAGGTAAATTGCGCAAATCCGATTTGTATCTCTGATAGCCCTTTATCTTCGCAATGCTATCGTTCGGGTCTCTCCTCAACCAGCGACATTACCTGTCCCAGCGCATAACCCCGATCCCGGCGGAGTATCTTGGATTACCAGAACTTCATAAACCCGCTGTTCGCATTTTGAACACAGTTTTAAACAGATTTCCCCCAAAGATCTAGCCCCCTGCCATCTCATGCCGCGTAACCAATCATCCACCGTAGCATCCAATTGCTGACATCTGTATGTCGGTTCCTCAATAATCCGAACCGAGGTCACGTCAAACGCGAGATATTCCCCTCTTCGTCGTACATCTTCATTCAATGTCATCATGAGCTCCGTGGTAGGCGGAGTCACGGGGCATCATCGCCTTCGTACTCAATGCGGTATCTGTGACAAAGCATTGTTGGCTGGCGTGAGCTTTGTGACTTGTTAGTTTCTGGCTACTCTGTTCTCATGTTCTTCCATCGGCTAACAGCAAGTTTGCAGTGCTAGGTGACGGCCTTGAACCAGAATCAGGAATTTGTCTAGATCGTGCGGTATTCCCCGATTCTCGGAGTATCAGGGTTGGCACCAAAGTCATTTGCTGGGCACCGAGCTGCCGGCGATGCACAGACACTACCGAGGCATTAGGGTTGCATTCCACATGCCTGAATCTGTTCCAAGAACACTGCAAAATCGACAAGGCGATCGATAGACTGTGGATAACAGTTGGCAAGAGGAACCTCTGGCAACGGGCTCCAATGCTTCATCTGGATCATGAAACAGGGCTTGACATCGAAATTGTCCGCGAGAAAGCAGAAGCTTATGGGATTCGGCTACTGAAGCTCCTACCAGCAGAGCTCATCCAGATGGTACAAGAGTATAGCGATTCGGCGACATTCTGGCGTTACATCCATGTTCTCAGCATAGCTCGGGAATTGTCCCGTTTGCAGTCAGAGGCCGCTCCACCAGTTACTTCGATACCTTTGTGTAATATCCTATCCTGGACACGAGGAGATTATGCTGCTGTGTCATCAAGCAGCTGTCCACCAGTAGTAAGGTTGACTCTTGATCACAGGGGGATACGTAAGATAGAAAGATTGTCGAAATCATCATACGAACCGGGACGTCGCTCGGACAGGGAGGCATTTGCCATTGCGCCTGAGGTATGCTTTCAGGATGTCGTGGCTGTGCTGAAGGTGACGAGGTTGCTCTGGATATTCCAATGATCTGAACTGACAGGACACCTAGTTTCATGTGTTGCAGCTAGAGCTCCCTGCATCTCTGTTGGGATTTCACATTTGGGACAATCCCAACCCCCCTGGGATTGAGGACTGCGACTTTTACGGCCGCGTGACACCGTCCATGCAATTCAAGACCACCAACTTACGAAGTGTAACGGGCCTCACGTTTTTCTTCTCCTTCAGCAAGCTCTACGCAATACACGCGCATACACATACGAGACCTTATGCAACGAAAACATTCGAGCGCCTTCCTGCGAAAAGACAGGAAAGCGTCGTATGGATATACCTACCGATACCGAGAGATGAAGAAATCACCGCGATCGCGATGCGGTTGAAAGTTGAAGGGGGAGGGGCCACAACGCAGAAGCCCTTTTTCATGGTGACATTTTCCTTTCGTGATTGACTTCATAGTACTAATGAAGACAGGTTCGTACAAAGCTAGCCGGGGATGTGTATGTAGGCCCATGCCATCTCAGGCAGCACAGAGATGTTGTTCTCAGCCAGTCAAGCCCAGAACTGCTCATTCACAATGTTGCAGATGTCGGACCAGCTACTGTATTTGGGACATATCCGCGGAAGCAGCAACGGGATAGCCTACCGCCGTTCAACAACCGTTGGCCGAATATGGATCCTCTCCTTCATATGATGTTCGAGCATATGTACCTTTCAGTGGCGTCATTAAACGACGTGACTGGCATTCAGGTTCTAGAAGACGAGAACTTTGAATGCAAGGGTATGATATTTGACTATAGCAACGGTGCCCAAAGGGCCTTGGGGGACTGTCGATTTGGTCATTATCGGGCGAAAGCGTACGTGAGACCCCAGCGTTTGTGCTACTGTCATGTCCAACGTACACCGGCGATAGTGCGGGGCGTTCACGTCGAGATTGGAAGTGAGTCGGACCATGCGCACAGCGGCGATGACTGGAAGTGCTCGAAGATGGAAGGGAACATTGAGTTTTGGTTCTCCAAGGAACATTCGGTCATCGTCTGCCACCCCATTGAGATCACAGCAGCTCCATGAGGGGTCTGGATACTCGGCGGCCTTTGTTTCCTTGGCAGTTATTTTGGTTTGGTCTTGATCAACAGATTTGCAGATGTAGAGACCCTCAGCTCACTGCTAGTGTACGTCAGTGTATTGATGATCCCCAAGCGCGAAATCGTGATTTAGCTCGAGTTATAGCAACTCATCGGCCCAGCTCAGCACGCACTTGTCAGCTTGTCGACACCAACAATGGGAAGCAGCCCAATTGCCGTGATAGGATATGTACGCCAAGAAGCAGCCGATCAAAGGTTGCACCAAAGCTCGGCTTTATAAACAATTCACTGGTCGGAAAACGCGGCTCATTGCATATGATGTGATGTTTGCAAAACACAGATTGAACAGTGATCGCCCGATGGCCTGATCCAAACGGTCTAGTACAACGCCAAACTGGCTGCACACTTTTCTACATCGGGCTTTGTGATCTTCATTCCCGGACATCAAGTCCGGCTAGTCCAGCGTCTGTCCAATAAAGAAGTGGTAAGAATCAGCCCCGTTGACATTGCCAATGCGATAGTCTGAGACTCGACAGGCGCCAAGCAGACGGGGCTTGATGTCAGCTGTGGAATTGCCTACGGCCGTTGCAATCCTGACGTTGTCATTTTGACACTTTCGCAGCGCAGCAGTCTCACAGAGGCCAGCTTTGTGCGCGTCATACCTGCAGCCACGCCAATATGAAAGAATTGAAATGTGATGAGCATTCTACCAAAGGGAGTAGGCCGTAGTTACTACGTCAGCCGTTGAACATTCCCCGGGTTTACACCATTACCTCCACCATCCCCGTAAATACTTTTTGCGTTTCCCTGTTTTTCACTCACACCAGATTTCTTCTTTCTGCTTAATCCATCCTTTCAGGGTCCAGGCCTCGAAGAAAACTAACCAGTCATCGCGCGCGAAAATCCACGACGTTGCGAAAATGGCAAACGCTGCCGAAGTTCAAGGTGCGAATGGCTTCAATGGCCACCAGCACCACCATAAGCAGCAGAGAACCCATCTCAGCGAATTCGGCACTCACATGGTAGCGGCGTCGGGTGAATTTGTTGGCACTTTTTTCTTCTTGTACTTTGGCTATGCCGGCAACATTATTGCTGTTCAGCAAGAGCCTGCTACCGGGCCTAATGGTACGTTGGCCAACAACACCATTATCTGGATCGCAATGGCATACGGCTTCTCCCTCTTGGTCAATGTTTGGGCGTTCTACCGGATCAGTGGTGGATTGTTCAACCCTGCGGTAAGCTATTTCACTCGTTGACAAGCTTGATGTGCTGACGCCTCTGGCCATAGGTCACCTTTGGCCTCTGTCTCGCTGGCCAACTGCCATGGATGCGAGCGCTGTACCTGTTCCCAGCCCAACTCATCGCTTCAATGTGCGCAGGTGGTCTAGTCGAAGCCATGTTCCCAGGAAGTGCCTCGCAGGCAAACACCACGCTCGGTCCCAATACTTCGATAGCACAGGGTGTCTTTCTTGAGATGTTCTTTACAGCTCAGTTGGTCTTCGTCGTCTTGATGCTTGCGGCGGAGAAGTCCCGCGATACGTTTCTCGCGCCAATTGGCATTGGTCTCTCTGTTTTTGTGGCTCTCATTCCAGGTAGGAAGCCTCCCTTGTTATTACTTCTTGGCACGATGCTGACTGTCGCATTCTAGGTGTCTTTGTTACAGGCGGGTCGTTAAATCCTGTACGGTCTTTTGGCTGCGCAGTTGGTGGCAGAGACTTCCCTGGCTATCACTGGCTCTACTGGGTCGGACCTCTTCTTGGTGGTGCTCTCGCTGCTGGCTACTTCAGGCTTGTCAAGATGATGCACTACGAGGAAGCGAACCCGGGGCAGGACAGTCCAGTCGACGTCTAGGAGGCGGCGACAGAACATCAGTATGTTTGAGCAAAAGTGGCGGCTTGGGTATGTGTTGTGGAAAGCAATCTGCCACTTGTCATTTACATCAAGGGCACTATCATGGAGAGTAATACACGGTAATAATTTGACGGCACGGCGGAGTTGATAATGAAGCGTTATGACCTATTAATCACTGAATGGTAAACAAAAGACTCAAATATCGCTCAAACCCAAGAATTGCCATGATTAACCCTTTCTAAACATTTAATTTACACCGAATAACCCATATAAAGACCTAAAATCACGCTTTGAGTACCAATGGTCCCTGTTCATCTTGGAACACAACATCCCACCAATTCTGCTTCTCCTTCTTGGCCCAACTTGACGTGCAAACGGTGTCAAAGTCGGTGTTGACCATGCCACGCTGAGCAGGCATGAACCGCCTGATAGTTCGGTATGCCTCGAGGCCCCAGTAGATAGCCCGGCCTTCGGGGATCTCGACCCTGCCGAGAGGCTGCTGTCGGCGCTGAGTGAGCTGCGCGTTGACAAGCTGGCGGAGGTAGGGGAAGAACCACATGCGATCCCACCACAAGACTCTTCGGGTCTTGAGGTTGTTGATGTGGGCGTTGTGATGGATGTTGATGGGGATGGCGGTGGTGAAGAAGTCTGCGTACAGGGTCATGTCGCCCCAATTCAGTGTGCGCCGATCCTCTTCTGAAAGGATGCGCGCAAGAGGATTTGTCGCATTGGCAATCTCCTCGGGGACAGCAGTCAGACGGACGGGCTCAATCTCGAGCTCTCGCGATCGATCAGCAATGAACGTCTGGTTGTTGAGTGTCAAAATATCGCCGTCATCTTCTTCGAAGACAGTGGGGATGGAGATGGTCTGGTTGTAGTCAAGGCCGACGTGGAACTCGAATTGATCGCGGACCATAGTGGAAACATTGTGAGAGGGATCAATGGCATCACCGAGCTCCCGTCGCCATGTGCGCCACATCTCTTGCTCTCCCCAGATCTCACCGAAGAAACCCTGGTCACTGTAGAAGTGATCGCCCTGCTCAGCCTTTCCAAGCTCGTAACGCTCTTGGGCGCGACGGAAGTACTTTCGCATATCGCCGACAGGTCCAATGAAGGCACCACTGTTGATGTACTTGGGTCGGACATCGACCATGCGCAGGTTGGGATCCTGGTCTGTCTCGGGTCCGTAGAGATCCTCACGGAGAGGAGACTCTGGGAGAGCATCGCAGTGTAGGTTGGAACCAGACTTGGCGCGAGGCCAGCACCTCTTCTGGGCGGACACCATGATGGTCTGCTTCATGGGCATCTCAGACTTGTGTGGCCATTGCGCGCGAAGACGCTCGTTGGCCTCTTCGTTGAGAGCATGGTAGCGCCAGAGGAGTACACTTGGGGGGAGCTGGAACCATGAGTCGGCGCTGTCGGCGACCATGATAAGATCATCCTCGTTCAAGTGGTCCTTGCTTGAGCTGCCTTGGCGAGAGCTCCAGTCAAGATAATCGAGGACGCCAGCGATCTTGGCCAGATGCGAGCCACTCTTGCCCCAGTTCAGGATGACGGGGGCGGGATATCCAAGGGCAACTGCTGTAATAATGGCCTTGCAGACGTTGACACCGGGGGCGTTGGCTGGGAGGAGGATGACGAGACGGCGGTTGAAGATGTTGCCGCCCTTCTTGGGAGGGCTGACCATGACGGGGATGCCAGCGGGCGAGACGGGGGAGACAGGTGAAGCGGGTGAAGCGACAGGCGAGCTTGCATCTTGAGTTTCGCCCATCTCGAATACGTCGGCCGTTCCATCGGAGAGGTATTGTCGGCCCTGCAATCGTCAGTCAATTGAAGATGCCATCGGTGATCGCGACGTCGCTTACCTCTAGAGCTGCAAGAGCCAAAAACGTGGGAATGAGAAGAATAGCGGCCAGAACGAGCAAGAAACCTTTCGTTGACAATCGCAAGAACCTCCTCGGCATTATCTGAGTGGTCTCAGCCTTATCCTTGACGACATTCGTCGTCGGCAATTCTTGGTATCCGCTGCTGAACATTTGGCGGAACCAGCTAGCACCCTCTTGAGTGCCCGTCATGTTGAGAGAGAGGAAGCAGATTGATTCAGATCAGTAACAAAACTGACCAAGCTTAACCTGCGCTGTCAAAAGAGTGTTTAAATGAATGAATGAATGATCGAACGAAGGACGTCGAGGGGCATGCTGAGGGGTTCCGCAGTGACATGACTACTAATATACCAGGGAGTTCAACGGTGCTAGATGCGCAGAAAAGGAGAGAAAAAAAGCCACTGGAATTTCCAGACCCTCCCTTGCACGCAGTCCATTCCCTCACCAATTGCGCATTATTGGACTGATTTAAATCACTGGCATATCGCCACAAACAAGTACCTCTGCCCATTTTGTTAGGGAAAAAGGGTAAAAGTGGCTTGCCAAGATCTTGGTCTGCTGAATTATCGATTCAAGGGAGGGAAAAAAAGAATACCAGAAGGAAAACTGACTCCACCTGTGCATGGCGCTATCGCCGACCTTAACCCGCCTAGAATTAATTACTGTTGGACTATGTCTCAGCCCCAGAGACTAAAATCAGGGGTTGGACTCAGCGCCGTTTTAGCGTGACGAGCGCTACACAGCAGCGGTCTAACTAACGGACAAGCTTAATTTTACAGCACCAAAACATCGCTGTTGTCAAAGGAAAGGATCATGATGGGAGCGACGCAGGGTCTGCCAAGCAGACGATTCTTGATCTCATGAAACAAATCTCCAGTCTTGAAGATCAAGTCTGAGCACAAGATGAATGGTTGCTAGAAAGATGGAGTGCGGGTGATTGCTATAAAGTTGCCAGCCCCGACCCGGAGTTCAATCAGTTCGCGATGCGATTATCGAGGTGAGCATTCTTCCCTTGCGCCGGCCAACTCGAGCCAGCAGACGTGAACGTCATTGACATGATGCTTCCCTTTTGTTTTTGGCACCTTGATGTTCACATCAACGTATATCTTCGCAGTGAATCAACATATTCCCACGGCATGCTTGTTACATGTCCTCGTCAGTTGCACATCTCTGCCAATTCTTGGCCAGCTCCATGATCAATCAACTTGAGAAGCCATATCGCTTCTCCAACATCGAGCGCCTAACTCAGTCCAGGCGCCCGGCGTTTTTTTCTTCTGTCACTGGCCCCTGTCTTCAGGTGCGCCATCTTCCCCAAGCTATTGGCATTAGTGCCCGACCGGCCTTCGCAACACATGCAGGAACAAGAAAACGTCGGAGTCCTCATGATGATCCTTATCAGGCGACAGAAAATGTCAAATGAGTCTAACAAGAGACTAGTAAAATTCATCGCTACTCTAACGCTATGACAATCGCTAATGAGACCACATTTTAAGGCTGAAATGCATCCAGGTTATTCGCCCCGATTTGAACTCCTTGCATTCTTGGTACAGTATCAGAAATTCCTCGAGGACGCGAGGGAGAACAGGAAGTGTCCGATGTCTGAGACTTCACCAATCATGACTCCCTTGGACGTCTCCCCCATATTAGACATGATTTAAGCATGTATCGGGATCGAGCGATGCTCAAATCGCGAGAAGGAGGATTGAGATTCCGATCTTATCGTGTTTCGGGCAGCGCCCACATCCCGGGGCTGAGATTCTGAGTTCCGCCAGTACAGGGCCATGGGAAATGGGCGATCGGCCTGCGTCCAGAACCCCTCCCCACCAACCGCGCGCCGACGATATTCGCGTGCCCCCTGAATTAACCCCTCCACGTCCTTTCGCTCCGACGTGCGCTTATCCCATTTTAATCTCAGCGCGTTGAAATCGTCGCTGACCAATATTGGTGCTCTGACTGTTCCCGTTCTGTCTGAGGATTGTGATGAAGATAAGAGGAGTTTGTATGTCTCAAGCGTGAGGAATGGGCTGTAGACAAGTGTCTCCTCGTCCATCATCCGCCCAGCCTCACCCAGGTTTGCAATTGATGGTGTTTTGAGTACCGAGATATCGAGGCTCTGGAGAAAGGTCTCGTCGGCAGCTGTGAAAGTTGGGTCTTGGGCGTAAATTCTCAATTTGCTCTTATCGCCTCTTGACAACGTTAGATGAGATGCGATAGCCATCAGCACGACCAATTGTTTGATGCGTCGCTGTTGGTCCTTAGCGTCCAACAGGCTGCCCAGACCCAGCGAAACAATCTTGGTGATGCGCGGCCGGTTTTTTGTTCGCAGCATGTCTTCTATTGTCTTGGCCAGTGCCGATTGGTCGTAAATGTCCCTGGCATCTTCATATAATCTGTATAATTGTTGGAGTTGTTTGCCAGATCCGTTGCCTTTTCTTGAAGTTTGTGACTTTTTGCTGGGCGTGTAATGATCTGCACTTGTTAGCAGTCTGGACCCAGGGCCGTTGATTGAGAGGCTCACCATCGCCATCGGCAACCTGCATCTTCTTTGAGTGTCGCATCCTTACTGAAGTGCTGTTTGCAGTGTTTTGTGTTTGTACGACTGAAATTTTGGCGGTTTAGACAATTCAAGAGATGATCTTGGCTGTTTGGAAGTGATTGATGATTGTTCATTGTACCCAAACTGAGGGCAAGACTGCTTCTATTTAATACAAACACCGGGCATTCATCTTTTGGTGCATCTATCTGCGACATGCCTATTCTGTATTTTTCATTGCGTGCTCGGTGTTCGGCCTGTTGCTGCGCCTGTCAGCAAGACCTTTGTAATCCTCTCGGACAACGATGCCGTCCGCATAAGCAGATTTTGGTGGAGGATGGGTTTGACAACAGATGCACCAGTCATCCCAATTTCTAAGCTAACGGCCGCTAACCTGCTTCGGATCAACGTTACAAATCGAACAAGATGACAAAAGCTTCAATGACGACAAACAAATCTGTGCTCGTGGTGGAATTGACGCATTGAGATGGTTCTATTTGAGGATAATTCCGAAAATAGACTGATAGAAAATCGAGTTTTCTCTCATCCATCCATTTTCCGACAGAAATACATCGAGAATTCTCGCTATTCGAGATGGCAGATTCAGCAGTCAGCAATCTCCGTCACTGTCTCCGTCATTGTCACGGATAACTTGTCCACGATAAGAAATGGATAACACGGCTACCGGCTCAAATCTGCAGCATCATTATGCCAATTCGGTAGGTGAGTCACTTTGAATCACCACGATATCATTCCTATAATCTCTTTTCGTATTAGTTGTGACTCACGCGATAAATTCGACTTCAATCCTTCAAGCAATTGCAGATTGCGCACCTCGGACATTCCAAAGTCCGACGTTTCACTCGCTAATCTTGGCACCTTTCGCTCACTCGCTACCCCAAGCGTTCGCATTCAATTCCTTGGACAAAGCTCTTTCTTACAACTGCAAAGCCAGCTTTCTTAATGTGGCCTTTCTCGTCTTCCACATTTTGACATGATTGATGGGGTTGGAAATGTCAAAACGACTAATTGCAGGAGCCCCATTCGGGCAAAGACAAATGATACTCCACTAACAGGCTCCAGTGTGAAAGAAACAGGTTGATGTTAGTGTCACATCACCACAAATGCTTACACCCAATATGGACAATCAATCCAATCACAAAGCAAAGCAAGAGAAAGTCCACGACAACTTCTTAGCCATTTTAGCAATTATTAACTATATTGCGGCCCCACCGCTTGCCACCACCACCAGCAGTTATAGAGGCAGACGCGGAGTCGAAAGCCTGGGGCTCAGTCCAATTGCCCTGCAATATATCATATCCCTGGCTAGGGGAGGAACTCACGACGTTGATCCTGAATGGCAAAAAGACTTAGGTAATTTAGTGTACCTTTTGCTAAGTTCATTTTGACATTCCGCATCAAGGGCCAGTGTTTCCTTGCTCCCCGAGGAGCTAGTCTCCCTGAGTGTCCCAGCCAGCGTAGTCTTTAGGATCAAAGTCATCCACTCCCAAGGTTCCTCAAGGCCGTGAACGAAGGACAAGACATTGAACGGAGGTTTGGAAGCTTCCTGGTCAGATCTTTTGGCTTCCCCAAAGTATCCTGCTAGCTTCCGCTCCCTTGGTATCGTCAAGATTATCATTGTCGTGATGCCGAGACCAGAGTCGGCCTCAAACTTCAACTTGCGAGCTTCACCCTCAAAGGCCGCATTGATGCGACTGGCAAATGCATGCTGAAGAGAAAATCGTCCAAGTTGTTAGCAGCATGGGGGCTGTTAACGAAAATAATGGCATAGATACTATACATTTCCTCGAGTAGCTTGACTAAAAGCTCCTTCTTCTGGGGGTCTTTAGCCTGCAGAATAATTTGCTTGATGTTAGAAGTAGTGCTTCTGGCATGAACAACACGGAATCGAGTGTGATGAGCCGATGTCAATGTTCTCACCCGAACAATGCTGGACGCCAGGGAAGGTGGTTTGAATGGCACAGTGATCGGACACAGCAGGAGCGAGAGGCGCCCGAAAGAAAGACGGGGCACACGTCGAGAAATTCCTCAATAGATTCAATTCGACTGGTAGTGAGGAAGACTTACCTAATAATTGAAGCTTGTATCGTGCAACTTAGGTCGAAGGGCGATATAACCAAGAACAGTGTTGGAACATGATGTATATCAGATTCCCATCTCTAACCGGGTTACTAAAATTCATGGTCAGGATTGTAGACCCAACGAAGAGACAATTGTGGCCACACTTCAAGTCGGAACGAGTGACAAGCATGTCGACGAAATAAGTGCATATGATCGTTCCCCTAAACCCCGTAAGTGAATTGGCATATGGCAGCTTTGGTTCAGTCCGTCAACGGCCATTACTGAACGACCGGCCATTTAAGAGTCCAATTTCACCTCCCGTTCGGTCTTTCTCTTGAAGTAATTCCGGGGTTGATCAGAGAATGTTAGAGGCACAAATGGAGTCCTCGTCTCGTGTTATGATTCTGTGCCATTAGCTCAGATCGATAAGCCGTAGTGATGGACCTAACTTCCAACTTTACGTTCATTTAAAAGAAGTCTTATGTTTAAGATAACCTTGAAAAGCAGAAAGCTGGGTTTTGGCAGTTTCTTGGGTTGTGATTAATTGCGATAAGAAACTTACTGCCTTTATGAGCTCTCCTACCTCGGTAAGGTCGGCGGCAGTGAACATGGCCGTATTTAACAGGATCCCGGCTCTAAGCTTCCCCCTCTTAGTCATCCCCATCGTCATCATTTTGTGTTATTATCTTCGGGTTTAATAATGATATTGTCCTCCGTCTCGTCCGTGGTATCGTTCTCTCGACGCGTTCTACCCAGCCTCCTCCTTGTATGTCTCTATGCTCTTGTGGCATACAACCTGAGGGACTATATCATCGGTCTTGCTGGTGTCGCAAGCTGAGGACTTTAAGGATGGACAGCCTGTATTCGATGAGGCATAGCGCGAGTCCATCGGGGTGACGGTGACAGAGTCTTGAAAGAAGGCTGTATGTAGGCCCGTTGTTCCTCAGGACGACTTTCAAGTGGTCACGGTCAGACAGAGGGCGTGCTAGCGACCTTAAACTGGCCGAGACCAGGTAAGAGAGAAAGGTGAGAAAAAGGAAATTTATAAGGGTAAAGGAGGTTAGGAAGGATGCGAGTGCGACCCGGGTCGTGCTCGTCTAATAACGTGGACAGATGTTTCCAAAGAACGCGCTGGCTTTAGAAAGTTCGGTAAACTTGGTGAAGTCTCTTCCTATCGCCAGGTTGACTGCTGTATTGGGTGACGATGCGAGCCCCGTCTGATGCCGTGGCGGTACCTTTCTGATCCGGCAACTCTTCAATAGTGAGAAGACAATCTCATTGATTCTTCTGGAGTCTATAATTAGTGCTGATTTTCAGTACGGACATCCAGGGTGCTCCTATACAGAGAAAAGGCTTCCTATCGGCATTATGATCATAGAATGACTTGTTTATTTAATTATCTCAAGATGAGCGATAACATATTTCTAGCTAAACCGGTTATCCGTCCATGGAACCTTCATACCCATAAACGACGACCGTGACGACTTACTCACCGGCTCCTGATTCTGCTGTCCGTAGTTCGCAGGTCCAGACGGCGCATAAGGCACAAACCCAGGATCCGGCGTAGTCTGGCTGGGCGGCGTATAAGCTTCCGGAGGTGAAAGCGAGGGAGCATTCTCCGGCTGTTGTTGCATAGGCTGATACGCCTGGAATGCGTTGGCCAATGATCCAGGAGGAGTCGAGTGTCGCACATTCTCTCCAGGCCCGCCGGGTTGGTATGGTCTATACATAGGGGCTTTAGCGCCTGTGATTGGCTTCCTTCTTATAGGCCCCTTTGACTGTTCGCTCGTTGGTGTGATCAGCTCAGATTGACGCTTGTAGAGTGGGTTTGGACTGAAGTCGAGGATGTCCTGAGCGGGGCTGTATAGGTCTGCAAAAGAGCTGGAAGAGGGGCCAGATGGCGTGATGGATGGTCTCGTTATCGGTGATGCGATATGGTGACTCGGGGTATCATCCACCACGATCTTCTCAGAAGCAAAACTGACAGATGGACCAGCTCTCTGAGTTTGAGCCTCAGGCGATGTTGGCTCATAGATTGAGCTTCTCCTACTCTCCTCTTGCACCGGCTTCGGGTCATCGTAGTTGAGCTCCTGCTTCTTGTTCTGCACACTTCGAATCACTGCAGTTATGGAAGCATCGCCAGAAACCATTGCAACCCTGATTGCCTCCATCATGTCTGAGATATGGTTGGTCAGGATCTTGATGCATTCTTCTCTGCCCGCCTCAAGGGCTTTCTGCAATGCATTGAGACCTGCCTTATTCCTGACCAAGACATCGGCCCCACGGTCAAGCAAGAACTGAACTGACTCATGATCACCGCTCCAGGATGTGAGGATCAGTGCCGTGTCTCCTTCGTTATCAGCATGATTGATGTCGGCACCAGCGTCCAACAACAGGCGAATCGAGTCACGAGGTAGATAAATCGCCGTGTATGTCAGAGGAGTCGAATTATACTCTCCTCCGACAACCGTAACATCAGCCTTGGCTTCTAGAAGCTTCTTGAAGATAGCTTCTTCGCCCTTGCTTGCCGCGGCGATGATGGGATGAGAGAACTCGCCTCCTCCAAGGTTAGGATCAGCGCCATGCTCGAGGAGAATATCGACGATATCTCCTTTGCCAGACTCAACAGCCGCTTGCAAAGCAGTACACTTGGACATGTTGGTATTGGTCGTAGTTGCGTTGACGTTAGCCCCGCGCTCCAGGAGAAGGTCAACAACATCGACATGGCCTTGGTCCGCAGCAGTTTGGAGAGCCCATCCGTCTGCGGAGTTGATGTCAGCGCCGGCATCGAGAAGTAGCTTGATTATCTCGATAGTGCCGTCAAAAGCAGCTGCTGTCAAGGCATTCCCGTATCTTTGACTCGCGGTTAGCTCGTTATACCTCTCAGTTATCTCGGCAAGACTTACACTTCGCCAGTTGCATTCGCGTTAGCCCCATATCTCAACAGCAACTCCACCGTCCTCTGATTCTCAAAGTCTGTAGCTTCGTACAAGGACTCGTCCAGCGCTTCAGGCGATATATTTCCCTGGGAATACTCCCACATAGCTCCCAAGATACGAATCTCGTCGTCGCCATCTTCTCCCTGTGCGGTTTGTAGGAAGGTTTTGTCACAGCTCAAGCCGGGGCAATGATCCAGGATCAACGAGACGATAGCCCAATGGTCCCCAAAAGAAGCCCCATCGAGAGCGTCCTGTTTGAACTGCTGGTTGTGCTCAAAGTCATGGAATAGCCGCGAGAAAGCTTCAAACCGACCGTGTTCTGCTGCTTTGACGAGGGCGATGCCGAACTCTTCAGCAGGTAGTTTGTCGGAATATTCCTTGATCAGAAACTCGAACACTGCAAGATCAGCTCTCATAGCTGCCAGAGCCAAAGGTGATGTGATAACCTCCTCCTCTTCTTCTTCATCGGAGTCAGAGTCGGAATCAGAGCCCGACCCTGAACCCTCATCCTTGTCACTCTCCTCGTCTCCATCCTTGTCTTTAGCTTCCTCGTCGTTGGCCTCTCCCTCGCCATTCTCGCCCTCAGCCTTGTCGTCTTCGTCTTCATCCTCCTGAGTGACGAGCGAGACATTATGGGTTACCAGAAGCTTCACGGCGTCAGTGTTTCCAGACTGAATAGCCGCACAGATTACACCTCCGTAAGCACCACAGCTAGCATTTGGGTTCGCTCCTCGTTGTAGTAGTTTACTCATAACCTTGACATTCCCTTCGGCTGCTGCTCTGTGCAAAGGAGTTATGAGATTGCCGTTGATGCCTTCATCGATGTTGGCGCCTCTGTCAAGGAGCTCCTCAGCAATGTCATCATGCCCAAAAGCGGCTGCGTAATGCAGCTACGTCATGTCAGCTCATACACGTTGCGGCCCAGAGTCTCATCTTCTCCTCTCCAAGGAAGGCCATCACTTACCGGCGTGTTATAGTCTGAATCCATCGCGGCTTTGTCCTCATCGAAACCGTGATCCATCAAAGCTGCGACTAGGTCTCTAAATCCAATTGTAGCAGCAACGTGAAGTCCAGTCAGCTTCTCTCGAGCATAATAGGCAAAGGATCCGGTAAGTCGATTGTGTTCAGTCAACCAACGGCGTCGAATAACGGAATCCGCCTGCCAGAACTTTTCCTCCAGGCTCAGTGCTTCTGCGAGATCGGCAGTCGCTTGGCTGGCGTGAGATAGCCAGTGTGTAACAGCATAGGCCAGGGCTATGTCTTTGAGATATGGAGCTTCAGGATCTTCATCCACCTCATCTTCTTCGTCTTCCTCATCACTTGACTCTTCCGAGGCGACAGAGGCGTTGTCGTTCTCAGATTCATCTTCGTGATTAGATTCATCGTCAGATTTCTCTACGTCCTCATTCTCAGCGGCTTCTTGTTCGTTTGCTTCTGCTTCTCCAGAGGCAACACTCTCCCCGTCATCCGGACTTGCTTCTATAGCACCAGCGACCTCACCCACCACTCCGTCTATTTGCTGAGGAATATCGGAAAGTGGAAAGTCAAAAGTCTCTAGGATATGACTAAACGACCTGAAACCCAGAATACCATGCTGTAGCTTGATATCTTCGATGGTGAGACCAAGAAACACATGTGCGTGCTCAAGAAGATGGGTCTTGACCACTGGTTCAGTGAAGCACACTGTCTTCTCTTGGAGACCATTTTCCTTAAGTACGATTAAAGGCCTACACTTCTGAATGAGATCATGTAGCTCTGAAACTTCCGCTGGCGAAGAATCGAGGCCAGCAAGGAGACCAAGCTCAGCTTCAGTTGGATCTTGATAAGTAAGGACCAAGACACGGAGCATTTCCTTGATCTCCCCGGCCTTACCCCGATTGTTATCAAACACTTGTTGCCATGCAGAGCTGAGTAGAGCATCCAATTCCTGTGGAATGACTTCGAGGAGACGACGGACTTGAAGGTCGTTCTGATGCTGAGGAAGCTCTTCGAGATGATCGCATGTGATGTCAATCCATTGCGTGTTCTGAGCCCGCTTGCCAATAACACTACTGGCAAAGTATGCAAGAGCTCTGCTGTACTTTTTATGCTCAATCAGCTCTAGCACCTTGTTCTGCGCGTGCCTGCGAAGCTCGAGCTGGACTTGATCTCCATATTTCGCGTCTTCAAGATCAACTAGTCGGACGGTATCCCTTTTCAAAGCCCGGTCAATGTCCCAAGATTGGCCACTTGTGATCATCCATCGAACAAGTGGGCGTCTTCCGGTACCGTCATGTTCGACCTCGGAGCTGAGCAGAGTCAGGAGAGTGTTTGTAGACACGGCATCTTGAGAGAGGGTTTCGATGTTATTGATGACAAAGTATACCCTCGCCCCAATAAATACATCGTCAGCGAGGATATCTTGAAGGACCTGCCATAAGTTCTCTACAGTCAAAAGAGGCTGTGTTTCTCTACCTTTCTTTTTGAGAAGAAACTTGGCATGCGTCGCCAGAAGCCCCTGTCGTTCCAGTAGTTGGCGAATGAGAGCTTTCAACAAACTCTCAGCTGATCCATAGTCGGGTGTCTTGTCGCAAAAGAAGTAAGAAAGATAGTTTCGCGATGATCCTGTGTATGGTTCATCTGTAGTCTCCTCTTCGTAAACCTCCTCATCCTTGGTCAACTCTTCGATCTTTTCAATAGCTGATAATGCAGCGCTTGTTTTGCCGCGACCATCACGGCCACGGACCCAGAGACAATCCTCTTTCTTGACAAGTGACGTATCTTCACCCTCGCTGGGTATGGCTAACCAACCCAGAAATTCAGGTTCTTTCGAGAACCATGGGGAACTGGTTGTGTTCTGGGCAATGCTTTCCCTCTTACTTTGGACTGGTGCACCCTCTAGAGTTCGTAAAGCAAGGTTTATGGTGGCTGGATCGGTGCGTCTTGTTGCATTGTGCCGATTCTTGACTCGCAGATGTGAGCCGTTGATGAGTCGTTTCAAAGGCCCTCGGACTAGTGTGTAGCGTTCATCCTTTGAGCTATCAAACTTGACCAAGTCTCGATGATTCGCAGCTAAACCCATCGTCTCCATCACACCATCTAAAATGGATGAGTCTCTCGTGACGAACTCTGCATACTTCTTGGGCATTGGAATGCTCAGAGCCGACAAGAACTGAGGCATACCAGAGAGATCCTTAATCGTCGTAGGGTGCTCTTCGTAGAAACCACACAGCTCGATTTTGGGCGTTGTCTTGATGACTAGTCTCACGAACTCCTTCCGAAGCTCAGCCAGGCTTTCGTCGTCTGGTCTCATCAATTCGAGGAGTTTGGAAGCTGTTGCATGACCAAGTTTCTCTCCCACTGAGGAAAGCATACATGCCAACGAAGCAGCTTCAGCGCCCTTGAAAGGTGTTCCAAAGAATGCGCAACCGGCTATATCTTCGAACATGTTTGGGAAGAGATCTTGTCTCGTAGCAGCGATACAGATAGCCTGGCAAAATCAGAACAAGTAGACAGCGTCAAAACGATGAATCATACCTTGGCTATGACAAGTCCTCCCATACTGTGACCAATAAATGTGATTGGACGAGGAATGGCCATGTTCTAGACTGCTTGTCAGGCCAAACTCTTTGAGTCAAGTCGAAAGACGTGGGAGCATACCTCTCTACTCATCTTCAGCCCCTCGAGCAGAGTCTGGGCCAGGTTACCGAGAAACTGCTTCACCTTGATGGAGCCAGTCCATGAAGATTCACTGTGATACAGAAGAATCCTAGCGTTTGGAAAGTCGCGAGCTATGCCCTCCTCACTGGCCCAATTAAAATCGCTCGTAGTCGATTTAAAGCTCAGTAAAGGATGAGCTCCCAGGCCAGGCACAAATACAATACTATCCACGTGTTGGTGAGTCAATTGCTTCAGTCTTCGTGACTTGGGCTGATGCTTACTCCATGTCCGTCTTTCTTGTCGAGTCTGGCTCGGGATAGAGCTGCTTGATCCCCTGCTCGACATTCTCATAGCCCTTCTTCTGCTTGGGAGCAGCCCCAGGAGGGCCGCCGCGTCGCGTTGCTGTTCGACGAAGCGACATAATGGCCAATTCACTTGGAAGAGTGAGACTTCAAACGTACGTTGGTGTTGATCTGGCAACGTTCACGCCTCCTAATTTTCGTCTTACGGAGGAGTACGTAGTGGCCACTACAGCTCAGCTCCGGTTTCATTCTTGGCCCCCACATCTTGGCTTACTGGGGGTCTAGTCTATGTATGTCAGCATTTGCTGGGCTTTTGACTCGGCGTTATGCGCTTAACATTCATTCTCCAGAGTAAGCACTTAGACAGGCGATACCTCGTTAGTGTCTCATCGATCGGACATGGTGCCACTGCCCGGTCTGGTTGCTCCTTTGGGCTGAGACGCAGAGTGTGCCTAATTAAAGAAATTGGACCGTCAGCACGGCACAGCGGCCTATCCCTTTTCTCGAAGTAATAGGTATCTGTGGGCACAGAGCGGGCCGTGTGATCAAGACAATGGGTAATGCCGCTTACAGCCCAATCATGGATGGTGCTATCGGCCTAAGAGCAGGGGTTGCCTACCAGCCTTATGACTGATCCTTGCCAGCTCTCCTCTGTAATTTCCACTCTTTTCTCTCTCTGTTTACGCGAGCTTTCCAAGAGACTCGCCATCGTTGGGGCATTCGTTCTCTATTTATGCTCCTTGAGAAGCTTAAATCTTACACCGTGTCGTTGATACTAATATCTCACTATGGCTAGTCCACCGCCGCCATTTACGGTCCGCATCTTACAAAAGGACTTCCTTATTAGCGACGGCTTGGAGTCGAAGGATGAGTTTAATAGCCTCCTCCCTGCCAGCAACCGCTTCAACGATGACATTGTCGTCCCTACATCGGACCCCAACTTCCTAGAGCGGGAACTATCGGTTTCGCGCCTCAATGACGTGCAAGAATGGCTCTGGGCTTGCGGGCGCCCAATGCCGCCCCGGCCACTTCATCACCAACGGCTCATCTCACGAGAGATCGTCATCAGCGAGCTCTCTGAGCTGCACATGATCTGGTGGAGAAACCGCATTTTTCTCAAGCCTATACCGGCTTATCTACTTGACCCCGACTTCTGGGTCAGCAACATCAGCGACACAGCCCATCTCGACGTGGCCGAAGGCAACATTGATGCCTCGGCGCGGGGGTTTCTTTTCTCCTACGCTGCGCTCATTGCATACCAGAGCGACTTTCGCATCGCAAAGGAGCATGGATTACTGCCCGAGGAAGTGACATGGGAGGGCTGGAAGGCATTAACAGCTCAGATCCTCGAGAACCACCGTTACGATCGCGTCAATCCACGCTACTGGTACGGCGAGCTGCGGTTGAGCAGGTTGAACAAAGTCTACGCGCTTCGCAAAGGATATTTGCTACGCGGCTACTCACGAGTCGCGTCGCATACAGTCTACGGCGATCTCATTCGCGACAATTTCTCGGTGCTTGCTGGTATCCTCGGTTATGTCGTGATCGCGCTCACGGCGATGCAGGTCGGATTGGGTGTTGATCGGTTGGTCGAGAACCAAGCGTTCCAGGATGTGAGTTACGGGTTGACAGTGTTTACATTAATTGTGCCGCTCATTGGAGCGCTCCTCATTTTCTTAATTATCTTCATAATGATTGTCAGCAATTGGAGGGTCACCAAGGCATTTGAGAGTCGGCGCCTAAAGAAGATGAAGGTAAAACTTTTACGGAAGAAGTAGATAGAGCGACTGTCGAATAAAATATAAATAATTACGAAGAATCGATTCATAGACTCATGACGGGTATTTATTGGCTAATAAAAATAACGAAGTTATCCTCTGTTACGACAAAAGGTGTAGTCGTCTGTCACATCTCATATGAGTGGTATGATGTGCTCGTTATGAGATGCCACAGAGTTGTTACAAGGATGATCACGCTGGGGATCGAACCCAGAATCTTCTGATTCGTAGTCAGACGCCTTGCCATTGGGCCACGCGACCTGTTTCATTGATAGTGGCCGCTCAAATGAGGACCTAGATCGCTCCAGCATTCAGATTCGCGCGTCGAAGCATTGCTCAGGTATTCCATAAAGAAAGCTCTTACTGTTATTTGATGTTCATTTGGTAGGCTTAACAGCGCGAGTCTAAAATATTTTCGTGGTTGAGATCCGGATCATCAACCCACGGGTTCACAACACACATTGCTTGTCAGCTGTCAGGAAAACAAGACACCCCGCGCAGAAGCCGATGTATAATGTAGAAAATACGAAAAGTGTCAAAAGCTTACTGTCTAAATTATGGTCTTTCCCATTAGTGTATATAGTGACCCGATTCATAAGGGTTTAGCACTGAAATCGCCTATTGGTAGTGTTTTGTAGGGTAGGTAGATGAATGAATGAGGCGCGGAGCCATTCCGCCGTCTTCCGCTGCTGAAACATGTGGTCATGAACAAGTCCATCATCTTGGTAGGCATACTTCATCGACAAAGGGTACGAGCTGACGGATAGTTTGAGAGATGGGTTGGCTCCACCAGAGTTCCATCTTCATTCCTTGAATAACGCGTGGCTACTATTGCAATGCAGTGCATACGGGGAGGGTTGATACACACCAGAAAATGCGACCATGATGCAAAAATAAATTGATCTAAAGGCTTACCAAGATACAATAAACTTAACCACATATCGTTGTTGCTTAGGGTAAAGGTCTTGAGCTTTCCTGCCTCTGCTAGCTCTCTTGTAGAATATTCATAAACTTGTCAATTACATCGTCACGATGACCACCAACACAGCCCTGCCTTGGCTAAGATGCCCGAGGAAGATGGTCCCAGGACCACGATATCGATTGACATGTTTCTTATTGTCATATCTTACACTATAACCCGTCAATATCCCCAAAGCGTATCTTCTTTCGCAGCCTTGATCAGCCACTCACGGCAGACATAATCCACCCGTTTGGCGTGCATTGGAATCTCAATAGGCGAGACGTCTAGAAGCCCAGCTGGGTCGTGAATATTTCCGCCTCCCGTATCGATGATAGGTGAGCTAAACTCATGATTGACAATGACAATCTTCAAGGGCCGAGCATAGGTCGAGTCACCTCCAAACTCGGGATTCCAAAGTTCGCTGCCAATAGACTGCTTGATGTTCCAAGTCTGAACACGAAGCAAATACGGTCTTGTGATAACCAGATGCTCAATGTTTCGATGCAGTGCAACATTGTACCAAAGTCCTTCGTCACTCAGGTTGATGCTGAACCCAGCGACCTTTCGTAGCTTTGGCCAAATTTGGCTGATGTTGAGCTCGCCATTCCAGAACTCTAATGAAGGCAGGCCGCCTAAGGTGACGAATTCTTCCAGGTTGACCAATGCTTGCAGACCCCGAGAGAAGATTTGATCAATATGCGCATCGATGCTATGTTGCATAGCGATTCTGCGAAACGGCAGGTCAACGATCAATTGGCGGATAGAGCCGCCGAGTTCCAGAAAGACATCACGGACAAGTGCGCAGGCTCGTATGGACTGGATTTCCTCGAGGCTGAGTCCGAGATAGATAGACGACACTGCAGAAAGTGTGACGGTTTTGGGAAGAGAGTCATGGCTGCAAGTCTTGGAGTAGTTTATGCAACGCAAGAATTTCTGGAGTCGGGGTATCGAGTCAAGATGTATACAGTGCTGCCGTAGAAACCTTGTCGCAGGCTCATACGTCGCGCGGCATACCCTTGTCCAGGCGACGAGCTGTTGAACTTCGGGGGTTGCAACGTCAATAATCCTATTGGGTTCACCGGGCGGGATGGACGTTTCAAGGATCTGAAGGACGATCTCGAGAGGGATATAAAGATGACGCGTCATGTTGATGGCGTATAAGAGGTTGGTGTTACGTATCCATTGTTTGTTGCGTTGAGGCCGAAGCCCTTATTAGGAGGCTGTTGTTTGGTTGCCTGCTAGGCTACGGTTTAAATGTCAACAAACAACGGCTAATTTCTAGGTACCTAGCCAAACGAGATCGACTGATTCAGGCACCAGAATTAATTGTGCCGGATATAACTCGGCCATCAACTTTGGTGGAACAGGTATTAGAGCGCGACCAGCGACCACTGAACCTGTCTGGCTGTTCAGTGCTTGTAGGCGTGGCGATCAACTGGGTTCCAGGGGCATGTTCCAGCGGAGGAATCGCCTCGGGGCGCAATACGGGACCGTCCTTCTTTCACAACAACTACGCCAGATGATTATATCGGGATACGGTATCGAATCAATTTTTGGATATGTAGCTCTTGATCTGAATGGTGGATTTTATAAGCTTAAAGTTGATTCATGGCAATGGCGCCCCGAGGTACGGACTACGGCAGATGTATCAGACGCTGCGAATGAAATCATAAGATTGTACTCCGTACAATAGCCGGCGGAGCTGATTCTGCGAAATGCGGATATATTACGGAGTTTGATCAAAAGGCATCGATTGACACCGTAGACTTTATAAAAAGATCTTGACGAGGCTTTTACCGAACCATTTATACCATAGTTCAACCTGCTTGTAGCATAACATCATTTCTTCAAACTACGCTTAGACATCATGGGCTCTACACCAGCCACCAGCAGAGCATTATATGCCGACGAGGATGGCAAGCTTGTCGTTCGCCATGTTCCTTTCCCCAAGCCCCAAGAAGGAGAACTTCTCATCAAGGTTCTGTTCTCGGGCGTCAATCCCGCCGACACCAAAGTCATTGAATTCTTCGGCTTGAAGAACTATGTCATTGGAGTAGAGTTCTGTGGCCAAGTGGTCGAGTCGGAGACCCTTGCCTCCACGTCCTTTAAAGCAGGAGACATTGTGGCTGGGGTACTTTCCGGGGGCCAAAACCCGCCCTTGCGTTGGGGAACGCACCAAGAATTCATGACAATTGTTGCATCATGGGCCTGGAAGGTTCCCGAGAACTTACCGCCTCAAGACGCTGCTGGTCTTTCTATTGTTGGTAATGTTGTGACTGCACCAAAAGCAAGAGTGCCCTCTTGACTAACAGTGCATAGGGCTGACAGCGGCCACCGGCCTTTTCAACGACATCGGCCTTTTCAACGACATCGGCCTTCCGCTACCACCGAGTGTTGCCAAGGGTACAACCGATGAAGGTGTCGCTGCCCCAGAGGGAACTTTGGTGATCTGGGGCGGTGCGACGAGTGTTGGCATGGCTGCTACTCAGTTTGCCCGGGCAGCGCGAGTGTCTTCCATCATAGCCATTGCATCATCTAAGCGACACGAATACCTGAAGACGCTGGGTGCAACGCAGTGCTTTGACTACAATGATAGGGATGTAACCGAAAAGGTCAGACCGGCCCTGCAATCAACCAGCGGAACAATCTGGGCCCTCGATGCGCATGGATCTCCCGAGTCACAAGGCCTACTCCAGAGAGCGATTCCTCAACACACTAAAACCATTCTAGCGTCAGTAATGTTCGGTGGTGACCCGGAATATAAAGCAATTATGGGCGCTCGCCATTTCGATGTCGAGTTCGAGTTGCCTGGAGGTCAAAAGATGGCATGGCCAAAGGATATGGCTGCTGCTGATCGACATTGGAGGGGCTTTCGCTGGGCTGTTGAGAATTATGGTGTCCCTGGCGGGTATGTGCCAGCGCCTGTCCGAGTCTTTGAAGGGTCGGGGGAGCATGCCATCAAGGAAGTGTATAACGTGAGGAACATGAGCACTTTTGGAAAGTTAGTACTAAAACATCCAATCCTTTAAAATGATTGGCATTAGATCGTGGGTGACGGCGTATTATTTCAGCGACTGTATTCGCTGGTATAGTGACCCTCAAAGTATACAATTATACGCAAAGCATAATGATCACTGATGGGCCAATGGACCACTTAATGATGATTGCCAGTGAAGTATATGGATGTTATTTGTAGGTCACGAGGCCCGTGACCGAGAGCTTCTTAGCAACACATGGAAGTTTAAAAAAAAGAAAGGGTTTGAATGTAAAGTATAGATATGGCTATCACCTATATAAATAGACGCCTTGGGAGCAACAACGCCTCTCCATCCATTTTATCTCAGAGATTTCCATTTGCCTCTTCAAAGTTCACGGCCACCACCAACACCCAGAATGACTACCAGCACCGACCCTTCTAATGAGTCTCCGTGGTACGAGTACCTTCAGAGCGACCTCTTCTGGGTCTTGACTATCCTCATTATATCCACTGCCTTCTGGTCAGAATCGCAACGTGTGTTACTCTCCAGTAAAGACGAAGGACAAGAAGACACCCAATCCAGCGAGACTCCGCCCAAGCCAGCCTCTCGCATCAACCTCAAAGACTACATCACCTCGCGCAACTACCAAAGTCTCGTCCTCTTGCTTTGCGCCTCGGCAATCCCTGGCCAACTAACCCACGGCTCGTATGTCCTCACAATTCTATGGCGATTATCTATATCGCTGGTACAGTCGAACTATCCGGTTAGCACCAGGCCACATCTGTTGGGTATTATCATGTTCTCTCCCATCGCCATCCCTCTACTGGGGGCCTGGTTCGCGGTAGTGTGCGCGGGGTACGCGATTGTCTCGACACAGGTTGAACTTTGTATCGAAGTAGGGAAACTCAAACCCAATGCTCAATCTGCTCTTCCCTCAGTGCGTGAAGAGGAAGTTTGATGACGATGAGATCTGGGAGGCTGAACAGGAGGGTGAAGGAGAACTAGCCTCGGGGCCAGCCAATAGATGTATGATATCTCATAGGGCTTCGTAGCTGTGGAATCGCGAGGACCTGGTATGATCGACAGGTGCAGGACCCGACCTTGTAGACATAGTGTGAATGGATGTCATCACAGGATTCAAGGAATTTCGTGTTTTCTTGGAATCCAGCATGCTTCAATTAGATAGTTCTTTTAATAACTGTGTTAAACCCCAGGGCAGGTCGTCAAAGGACAAAGTACCACTCTCTAATCCTTCAAAGACTTTCTCGTAGATATTCGCCACCTCCCAACTATCCCAAACTCCTTCACGTCGATTCATAGATCGTAATATCATGATTGATCTGTTCCGAATTTCGGTGTCTGTAGATGAAGCGCAGATTGTAGAAAGCTCGCGAACTAGATGGCCATCGAAAGCAAACATTGGTCGGGTTTGGGAGTTTTCTACTGCAATAATCTGCTCAATCTTACTGAGTATTCTTTCGTAGTCGCTCTTCGCGAACCCTGTATTGTGAGGGTCTGTATTGAGAAAAGCTGACCATGTTGTCTGGTACAGCGACAACACAGCCAAGCGACGTTTCTCCAGGGTTCCAAAGGGATTTATCTGGATAGACGTGACAAAGAGTTGCATCTTTGAACTCCATGAAAAAAAAAGGGGGTTTATTAGATCGAGGGCATGGATGAATGACTCGGTGGCGGATTGCGCAAGACTTTTGCAGCCGATTATTTGATCGTCTTCGGGTAGAGTGTCACTGCCAAAGAGGCAGTCGTCGAAGAAGGTATTCAAGGCTGATAGGGAGTCTTCAGCCTCTGCTAAGGTTAGAAAAGGCGTTTTGGGATTACCCATATCTATCTCTGGGGTGCACTGAGTGATTTTGGAGAAGGAGGTATCTCCCGTGAAAGCACCGACACTCTTTCCGAGAGAGGAGAACATCGCAGCCAATGTTTTCAACAATCCAGTGTCTCCTGGCTGACAGCTCATTCCGTTCGGCGATGTTTGGGGTGATCGAATGGTGCGTAGTGATTCTAGAAGCTGGTGACCGGCGCGAAGATGGCGCACCGAGTCAGCATAACGACGGTGTAAGTTCTCGATGCATATAAATATCGTGCAGCATAGTACTGCGGTTTGTATGTTAGGTGCAGAATTCTCTGCCATAACTGGGCGTATTAGGGCAATAGCTTCGCTGTATTTGAGATTCGCTTGATAGTCGTAGTCGATGGAATGGTCCAAGTTGTTGAGGTTCCCTGGGTATGACGCGAGGAACCGCTGATGAGAAGCCCCCAGTGCACATAATGCATGTTTGATGGCAATGTTTGTGTAGGATAGTGGTAATATGATGTCGTGCCAGAACTCTCTTGAGCCATCAATCAACTCAAGGTCAGGGATCACCCATTCTCTTGTATGATAATAGAGAGCATTATCAGCTGTATTGACCAATACTCCGCTTGTCAAAGCTGGGCGTATTGCACTGGGCCCGCTGGTCATTTCATCTGACTTCTTATGCAAGGGCAGCTCAAAAGAGGAAGTGCCGCTGACGTAAAGAGGCTCGGGACTACTCTGCGAATACCCATCGCATGTCCATTTGTCCCTCAAGCAACGAAGGCAGGACGGCTTTGCTTCGTCGCATTTCAAGTGGCGACGTCTGCAACACTAGATTAGTCTCACAGCTCGTGCCATTCGCTCTTGTCCGAGTTACTGACTTGCTAGATCAAAAATCAGCCGGAGTTTCTTCTGCCGACCCGAGGTCACAAAAACTTACCAAGTTTTGCAACCTGTTCTGACCTTGGGAACCTTGGCCCTGGTTCGCTTCTTCCGTGGTTGATCTTGAGGTTGTATGGTGGCCATGGTGATCCATTTGTTACGAGACGGCTAACCAGAGCTACATATCGGGGAGCCTGAATGGACTTATAACATGACCAGTATGAATAAGGCTGTGCTAGCTCGTGATAGTTGACTCGTTCAAGCGTTTGCTGCAGCCCCCCATGCCCTCGGGCCACAGTAGCCTGTAAGCTCATTGGTACTGCCGTAACTCGACCCACCATGGACCGCTGTTTCATGTCGCCGACTCAGCCGAGAAGCGAAATGCTTTTAAGCGACTTTTCCTATTTTGAAGATGGATATTTCGTATTCCCGAGGGATCTAGCTCGTGTCAAGAGACTTCTTGCCGCATTTGTACTAATGCGTGTTTTGAGTGACAGTTTTGTCTTAATTTATTCCCACGCTAGTCCTCGATATCCGGGCTACAGGTCTAGCCAACATCACAGCCACCACGGTTATGTCACAGCGGTATTGAGGCGCCCGATGGTCATTGGGCATCTGTGCCACTATGGAACTTGACTTCCTCCCATCCTGAACGAGCGCGATGAAGTGCGGAGTGTTTCCACAAGTGGCAATCCCTGTAGGTTAAAGATATGCTTGGAAATAGGATTGGAGCTAGGCGTCATTTGGATTTGTTACGACAGAAGCAGAGCTATCGTCACGTCTTCTCAATGAAGACTCTCAATGGCCAACTCATGGGGCCCCGTGGCCAATTTCTTCATATTCTCCAGAACTATCAATATAAGTAGTTAGATCTTGCTGACGGATCAGAATGGCAAATCAACAATCACGATGCTTCAACTCAAGAGACTACCATGGTCAACAGCCGCCGTTGCTCTAAAAGCAGTCCTCGTTATTTTTGGCATCCTCCTTTGCTACCAAGCCTACACATTCTACGGCGAATGGAACTGGCCGAGATCTTTTAGTCATGTCACCGCGGAAGATCCTATTTCTCTTGTTCACCCCCATGGTGGAAGCCAATGTTTACCCTCACTGAACTCGCCCCTTCTGCTAGAGGCAAAGACCATACGGAATGCATGCCGGCATATGCCTCCATACCCATCCTCAGACGTACGAATCGGAAGAGTCACTGCACACTTTGGCTCGGTTCAGGAACACTACCAGAAGGCGCTGCGTACGCATGTACTACATAGCATGATCCACGAGAGTGATCTGGAGGTTATGTGTACTCCAGTTGTTGATTCACTCTGGAACAAACCTGCCTTCATCCTGTCTCTACTCTTGAAAGAGATGGTGAAGCCTGCCCAAGAACGCTTGGAATGGCTGTTCTGGGTGGACCGCGATACCCTCATTCTCGATCAGTGTCGCCCTTTGTCGAGCTTTCTCTCGCCTCACGACGCTGATGAGCCTGACGAGACCGAAGACACCGACGCTTCAGAGTCCGAGCGAAGAGACGAGACGAATCCCGATGACATAAATCTCTTGGTGACGAACGACTGGAACGGACTTAATAATGGCGTTTTCTTCGTCCGGGTTAACCAGTGGGCAATTGAGCTGTTCAGCGATATCGCTGCATTTCGATACTACAGGCCCAACGTCTCGCTTCCATTTACGGAGCAAAGTGCGATGGAGATTATTATGAATGAACCAAAGTTCAAACCCAACGTCCGAGTTGTCCCCCAAGAGTGGTTCAACACGTATCCCAAAGGGTCGGCCTCAGACTTCGTTGAGAAGGCGGACGAGGATGGCTTGAAGGACTATCATGCGAGACGAGGGGATTTCCTACTGCATTTTGCAGGCAGAGGTGGAAGGGATAAGTTGATCGATGAGTGGGCCGAGATGTTGGAGGGTACTAGAAGTATATGGCCGAAAGAAGAGGTTCAAAGGAATGCGACGAAAAGCATCCGGGGGTTTTGGTCCGGGCTCTGAGCCATGGAGCCGGGAAGCGATGCAAATCAGGTCTCGTCACAATATACAATTAGACTTTAGATCTCAGAGCATCCTTTTTATCGACTAATAATTTTAATCTTAGAAGAGCATGTATTTATAACATGCCAGGACCAGACTGTGTTGCTTGCATCTATTACTGAGTTTACCAGGGACACAAGCACGCCCACTTACCCCATATCTAAACGTATGTATACACTACAGTCTCGAGCAGCCTCTTTACATTTTCACAAGTGAAACAGACGGACATGTAATATGGGTAGATAGCAAACGGTGCAAGCCTTATTCTTTATCGCGAGCACCGTGGTGCTGCAGCCCAGTTTGTCGTAGACATAGTAAGCGCTGTGCTAGCAACTTGGTCCCTAATTACAATCTCGATTGTTATCCAATTAACATGGTTCCGTGGTCTAGTTGGTTATGGCATCTCGTTAACACCGAGAAGGTCCCCGGTTCGATCCCGGGCGGAACCACGTTTTTGCTCCATGCCCATCGAGTAATTTGCATTTTTGTCCCGGCCTGATGTTGAGGACATCACCCAGCACACTGGATCATTGCTGAGCGGTAAGGCATTTTTTTATATTGAATTCCCTCTAGGTATAAATGAATGAGCTGGACAGCCGTGGCTTGAGACACCTTCCACCAACATCTGCCTTGCCCATACCAAGCAACTGATGAGGCTTGCCTGAAAACAGGACAATGAAGTCGCTCATGGAGAAGAGAAACATTGTTTAGAATTCAGGATCTGCAATCAGCCTGCCAAGACCGGTCGTTGAGGCCGGACTCTTAGTGGCGTGAGACGCACGAATCAACGAGAATTTGTCTCGCTAAGTCCATGGCGTTCAATAACCATAAAATTAAGCCTTTCAGCCTCACAGGGGAAGGCATGCTGCTAAGCCATTTGCGACTTATCAACGCTCCTCAAATTCAGCCCTACCATTAATCGTCTTTGTCTCGGAATCATACTATGCTTCATCCGGCAGCCAGAAACGAGCTGGTGATGCGTGACATGGAGAATTCCGCGTAGAAGGACTCACACGACAAGAACAAGGCTGAGGAGCTGAAAGCCCTCAAAGGGAAGACTGAATTTGGGTTGCAAGTGGCTGGCTGCGACGATGTTCTGGGTCCTTGGCATCTAACCACGAGTACAGTACCTCATGCGAACGACGACCAGGCTTGAGTATTTAATGCAATGCTATATCCTACCATTACCAGAAAAATCATTATTCATTTACCAAGACTTATAAAACAAGGTTCTACAATGAAGGCATTTTCGCTTTCCATACTTCTTGGTGCCATTCTCTCTGGTACTGATGCTGCTGAGCAGAAGCACATCGATGAAGCCTGCAATGATGTTTCGGGAATCATCGGATGTAGTAGCACTGTCTCGTATCCCGACTACCCGAAAGCCATTTATGGTAAGGTAACGCAGCTTCCAACTCTTTCCAGGCTAATATTAATGCTGCAGATATCAACGGTAATCAGATTGATACAGAAATTGTGCCTAAAGACGTGGATATCTGTAGCGCTGTCAACGAGGCACTTGGCAGCGACGACTTTGTGAATAACGCCGAAACTTATTGCTCTTGTCTCTCAAATGCCATTTACTGGGGCACCATTTCGAATGCCAAACCCAGCTACGATGGTCAGATCAACGCGCACTTAGCGGGCCCATATCTTGACTTGATATCCAGGGATGAAACAGTATGTCAAGCTGATCGTGTTCTTTCCGTCATTCTCTGACCATTCAAAGTGTCTTTCCGACAGCGGATACAACATAGTAACAGACAGAGCATCGGTGGTTAGGAGCCAGTTTGCGGCTACAAATGGCTGGACTTTCATACGAGCCCCCGAGGTAAGACGACCCATTGACACCATGTTCTTATTACAGCCACTAACAAAGTAGATCGATGTGGCAACCTACAAGAGGCTCGCCAAAGCAGTCATGTCCTGTTATACCGGAACATGCGACGGACCGAAAGTTCGTGCCTTTTTCGCCAGCTACGTTCAAAACTCATACAGCGTCACCGAAAGCGATTTGGTCCGGATGCTCAACAAATGGGTTTCCCTGTTCGATACTCTCAAGAAGAAGACAACAGATGTTCAGACCTATTCGAAGCAAGTTCAAGCTCGTCTCAAGACTGTTTCCGCCAAAGTCAACTCAGTCAAGGCCAATGTCTGCAAAAACAATGCCTGTAAGGGATCGACGCCAGCCAACGCGTTCAAGAAGTGTAAGGCATATATCATCAAGGCATGGAGCATCGACTAACTATCGACAGATGCAAGCACGATCACAACAGTCAAGAGTCTGCAAGGTGTTCCTAGTGCTGCAGGGAAGTCGCTCGCAAACATTCCTAAGATGACGCTGATCACACGGAATGCCATCAGGTACACCACAACTCCGGCAGATGAGGCATACTATCTCAAGTTGATGAATGAATATCACATCAACTCTCTGAAAGATGTCATCAAAGCCTTCAGGGTGACTCAATATCTTCCCCAGGCAGCAGAAGACTTGAAGAAGCTCACTGGGACTTTCAACCTCATCAGCAACCATGCAGGGGCCGCAAAGACTGCTGCTACGTCCATCAATCAGATTCTGTCTGTCAATTGGGCTAAAAATGCCCAGCTTTCCAAGACAGCGTCAGGCCGCAAAGTCCGTGATGGTCTTATCAATATCCAGAAGAGCTTTAGGAATGATCTGAAAGGCCCCCTTGACAATCTCATCAAGGCCAACAAAGCAGTAGAAGACATTCTCGTTCAGCTACCTCTCCGGAAGAAGAGACTTGAATTTTCTTCTAGTGGTGTCTCTTACAACCGCTGGATCAACGCTCAAATGCCTGTGCCGTGCAAGAAAGAGAAGACATATTCACGGACCATCGGGGGCTTCCCGGCGAGTATGCCCTACGAGGAAGTCCAGGCTTGCGAATTCGGTCCGCAAAAGGTTTCATTCATTAAAACGGTCATTCCATATATGAAGTATCGCTTTGTCTGATACCTTGTGGAGCTTTGATGAAGCATCGTGGGATAGGGCTTTCATAAGGTGTATAGGCAATTTGTTAGGGGATCTATGGAAGCATACAGGCTCAGATAGGCTTTATCCTTACGCAACGAATCTTGAAGCTATTTGGTAGTAAACTTGCTGCTTACTGTCCCCGATGTCTGCTGGTATGTGAGGGAGAGTAAAATTTGTACCCACTGACCGAGACATAATCTCGATTCTCCACGGTCACTCGCCAACTACAGACTAGTCACGGCTTAGCCCTAATCTTATCTTTCACCGCTGTCTTTGCTTTTCATCATCTTCCATTCCTTTTGACGTCCCGTGATACCCTATTACCCCATGAATACACCAACCCCGCAAATTGCTCCATGATCCGGGGAAATTCGGGGCGCTAGTCCGGGCCGGCTGCACACCTATTAGCTAACGGTTTCCTCCACAGCCAGAAGAATCTGAGTTTTAACTCCTGCACTTTGACGCCACTGCATATGGAAATTAATGCGGTAGTAGTCATGGGTTAACTATTACCTAAATGTTGAGACGCGGGTCGAGAGAAGGGAAGGGAAGAAAACTCTGCAACACGCTGGGAGGGAGGAATCTGGATGTGTGGTGTCTATAAAAGGTCCCAATGCCAAGTCTTGAGGCTTAATGCTTTTGTAGGATGACTTGATAACACTTCATAGCCTGAGATTATCACAAAACGCTGTACAGAAGACACAATGGCCACTAAAAGTATTGAAGAGATCCGCTCTCACTCACCCAGCCCTTCGGCTCTGACTTTGGGCCAATGTATCGGCAATCCTGTATGTAACCTGCCATATTAACTACCTAAACTGCAACTAACGTAGCTGGAAAGTCTCCGTTGGCTATGGGTACCTTCGCCACTACGCTTCTCACTTTGTCTTTATCCATGATGGGCTTCCGTGGAGTTGAGACCCAGACCATCTTCATTGGCAACCTTTGCTTCGCCGCAGGCCTTTGCATGTTTGTCTCTGCCCAGTGGGAGATGGCCCGAGGCAACACCTTCGGCTATTCTGCCTTGAGTGCATATGGTGAGTGAATGGTTCGGTCCTTGACGTTACAACATGAGGTTAATCGTTTGCCCAGCCGTTTTCTATGGTGGTTACGGCGTCATTCTGTGCCCATCGCTTGGTGTTCTTGAGTCCTATGGCGGGCCAACACCCGAATATCACAACGCTTTAGGATTCTACGTTCTGAGTACGTATATATTGGTGCTCGTAATGATTCAATAGCTAACACTCACATAGTCTGGGCAGTCTTGACACTGTTTTTCATGCTTGGATCAGCTCCCATGTAAGGACTTTGCCATTTCATGTTACCATGGCGCTGACAAACTTTAGTAATCTGGTCTCCTTTGGCATCTTTACTACCATCTTCTTCTGTTTCACCCTTGACGCGGCCTCCAACTTCGCCCATGCTGACGGAAAGGTCGAGGTCGCAAAGAACCTCATGAAGGCTGCTGGTGTCTTTGGCTTTATCTCCGGTCTTTTGGGATATTACAGCTGTGCAGCCGCTATGTGTGCTGATGCACTTCCATTTGAGATTCCTTGCGGAGACACATCAAGATTCTTCAAGAAAACTCGCAAGCATTTGTAGTTCTTCCAGAGGAGCATCACAGGAATTTATGATATAGCAGAGATATGAGGTCATGATATTATATGACAGAATGTCATCAACCTTAATAAGGCTGCCAAAATCTACAAATCAATTTGCTTGAGCATAAATGACTGAGGAAGTCGAGGCTGTCTGTAACAGATAGGCGTAGGCCTTGCGAACTGACCACCATATGAAGAGCTCTCCATGTTCCTGACAGATGCCGTGACGCGTAATACCCAGTTATGACCAAAATAAACGTGCCGTACAGGAAATGGAAAAAGTTCATGAGTTTGTACTGCTCCCGGATGGATGTCATGATTCGTGCTTGTTAAGGAGGTGTTCGAAGAAAAGTCTAGTTATTAATCATGGGAGCCAAAAGGCCTCTCCTTTGGGAATACTGTGAGGTTCCAATGGGAGCTCCGACGAGACGGAAGCCGTTAGACTCGTTGTGTTGATTGTTGGGTCTTTGAACGGGGTTCGCCGAGAGCTCCTTTCACGGCAGGGTTCTTGAGTTCGCCCCCAAATCTCTTGGGGAGTCGGTCATCGTCGAGAAATGAATACTCCTACAACCAATTAGCAGACATTCAAGCGAATAGAAACCCTCATGTCAAATTCAAAAGCATTTATCCCTCCTAATATTTCTGCTACCCAAGCGCGGTCTCTTCTCAGATGCCAGCCATTCAAGGCCATGGTCAATCCACTGTACGCTTCCGTGATCAGATACTATTTCAAAAAATCACATTAATGTATTCATGAGGCCTCAACCATCTATTGTCTGTTGAAGCTAAAAGGGACTGCACGATCGTGGCAACCAATGTACTCGAAAGGACTGAGCTCTTAGGCTGCATTCTTCTCGAAGATACTCAAAGCGGTATTCTCAAACTCACGCCCAAATTGCAAGACTGATTTCCAATGGGGAGGAATAGCTCCTGCTCCATCTCGAGCTCCCAGTATTCCTCCTGCGATCGCTCCGTTTGTGTCTGTATCCCAGCCAATGCGAACAACATCCACAACAATATCCTCTAAGCTGCGAGGATCAAGGACCGCCGCTATCGCGAGACTCAGTGACTCGAGGACATATCCACTGCATCTCCCTCCAAGTTCAGGCGCAGGCCCTGTCGAAGCCATTTTTGCTATATTGAGAGATTTGCCGAGTTCAATCGCCTTGTATACTTGACCAGACCCTCCTTCAAGAGTTTCTGCGGCATTGAGGCCTGCCTCAATGGCATCCTGAGGGTCAACCTGGTCGATGAGTTTCGACACAATCGTGTTGTAGGCTGCACATGCGACTGTGCATCTCTTGTCGTCGTGGGTGATCTTGCTGATACGAATGCTTTCCTCGACCAACTTCTGGGGATCGCGTTGAAACAAGCCGGTCGGGATGCAGCGCATCAAGCTTCCATTCCCAGCACTACCTTGCCCAGCGCCAGCGCGGTCGGGGTCTTGCGTCTGCTGGTAGCGCCTGAGCCCAGTAGCGGTCGCCCCTCCAATATCCTCAGGCCGACTTCCTGGATGCCTGTCTGGCCAGTCGCCGTGAAGCCAACTGATAAAATAGTCGCCAGCGAGTTGCGCGATGTCGTCGCCGTCCTTATGGTCGTGATATGCAAGGAGTACCCCACGAGTCATATCCGTATCGTCTGTCGCATGACCCTGCGACCATCGAAATGGGCCTCCGCCCACGATGTCACGGAGACCGAGAGGGTATTCACGGGCGATGTCGGTATGAGTTTTGAACTCAAGCGTTGCGCCCAGTGAATCGCCGGCATGAACACCCAGCAGCGCGCCGATAACGCGGGACTCGCGGGGCGAAAGTTCAGAGTCGCTTTGAGGTGAAGGCATGTTTGTTGCTTGTGTTTGTCTGTTCGTTTGTCTGTTGGCGATTTAACGGTTCAAATCTCATTGAGAGAGCCAAATAGCGGGGGCTGAGCTGGGGCTGAGCCTGTCAGCCTTGAATCAGATCCATGCCTTGCTGCCTGCAGCGGATAAAGCTGGACGAACAATCGCAGGTGACAGGCAGCCAGGCCATGATGTTGCTGGAAAAACGTTCACTTTGGGATTTCAGAGTGTATGAGTGTACAAATGTCGCGGTTGCGTGTCGAACAAGGCTGCAGTGTGAATGACCCCTCTCGGGGCAGTGGGGCATCGGCCGTAATGGCGTCAGCTTTCCCTCCACTGAGACATGTGCTTCACCAGGAGCCTTGGACACGAATTTCAATTTAATTCATCAAAAGACGCATCTATCTTGAGCATTCCTACTGGGTCGGGCATAGGTGTCATTCTTTGGGGCTATCCATGTCCGTGGCAGCTTTGAACTCTCTCCTTTAAAAATTCTTTTTCTGTGGGTCTGTTAGCCCGTGGCAGCGAGTCGGTTCGACCCTCTTGCACGACTGGATACGCCTCCCTCGGGGTGTAAGAAGACTTCTGACGTTAAACTAAGGTGCTAAAAATACTTAGTCTAAGATCCTCTAAAATTTGACTAAATTTACCTAAGTTTACCTAAGTTTACCTAAGGCTTTTTGTCACCTAGGATAGAAGTCTTAAGTTTTATTGCATCCCCTTGGCCTCGCATCCTCAGTCGCCCTACCGGAGCCATCGCAGATCTGTCCTCTGACGCCAACGTCTTCGACTCATCGCCGCCCGATTCTCCTACTAAAGAAAAGCGAGGTTTACCATCGCCCGGAGACCAAGACAGGGAGAGCCCCAGTAAAAACGTCAAGCAAAGTTGTCCCATATCGTACAGCAATCTGAGTTATGAAAAAGTACTTCTCTTTGTTGATATGAGAGACGAAAACATCCTCAAAGACCTATTGCTGTCAAAGATTCGCAACGCGAGAAGAACTAGGTTCTGTCTGCTGGAATAAGCTCTCAGCCACAAGTCTCAACTGCAAATAATACATCTAGCTCACGAGAAGAACAATGCTGAGCCCAACGCATGAATGCTTATATATGAGTTCCAAGCACCTTCTCCTCTAGAACACAGTCTTTACCCAAACCCTGTTAGTCAATATGCACTTCTCTATTATCGTCCCGGTACTCCTTTCCTCGTCAGCCCTTAGGCTTGCTGTACCCCAGACCGGGGATTTGAAGCTTACGAAACGCTTTGATGTCTCTGGAGCCTCTAGTGCTAAGTCCTCTTCTTCGCTGTTAAGGAAGTTTATGGCTAAATCTGGGTTTATGCTCAGCAATTCCCGGGACCTGGCAACCCTGCCGCCAACTATATAGGAGTCAGAATCCTTATGGAACGACAAGTCAACGAAAAGTGGCAATTCAAGAATATCAACGCCGAAGACTTGCACGCCTACGAATCCGATGCTTAGGCGCTATATTATTCCACGGAAAACCTATGGCAATTGTATAGTTTGCTATGTTAAGTCGCCAACATAAGGTCTATGACCACCCACTTGCTCCGCTGTCTCTGTGGACCTATGGTCCTCATATCATTACGTTGCCGTAAGGTATTTCTCATGCCGTAAGGCAATATCATATCTTTGGACAGAGTGATTGTCGTTGGACCAAGCTTATTCCATCTGTGGATACGCCGTTGTAACTGTCGTTGCCTCCTTTACTCGTCCAACTCCATCAACTTGTTGAACTCTTCAGCTGTCATAGTATCGTTACGAATGGCTGCTTGGCCAAGCTCTCTGAGTCTTGACTTGGCGGTTTCCAGATTACCCATAAGGGACTCGACCATGAGGTCATATGCCTCGGCGTACTCACCCTGTGGAGTAGCGAGGGCTTTCTTCAAGAGTTGAACTTCTGCTTCAAGGGCTTTGTTCTTTGCGTTGGTTTCCTTCGCAATATCCATTTGACCAAGGACATTGAGCCGCTCCTGGTTTAGAGACGCATCGGATTTCTTCTTAGCCTCTTCGAGCTTCTTGATCTTGTTTTTGAGCTGGTTGCGCTCCACCTTGACAATGGTGGCATCTTGAGAGAGCTTTCGCTGCTTCTCTTTGGATTTGGCTCTCTCCTTCGCGAGATCACGCCCAAGAGTAAGCACCAATTCCTTATACCTGGAAAGATTCTTGCGAATTTTGTCATCCTGTTTGCTTGGTGCAGAGGTGTTTGAGGTTACCGTTAGGCTGGATTGCGAGGATCGGCCATCGTCAGTTCCCTGGCGGGAAGTGCGCTTTGTGCTCGAAACCACGGTAGTTGAGATTGCTGGCCCGTCGTCGTTGGGTTGGCCATGGAAGATGTCGGCGTTTGGGAACTGCTTTTGGGCCCGCCTTGCCCAGTCAAGACCAGAGCCTTTGATGATGCTCTCCTTGGTCCATCGGGGGTTCGAAAGGACGGCAGCGATGTTTCCCCAGGAGATCGTGCGACTTGCCATTCCTGAGGCAGCCTTGCCAACCAGATGGTTATATAACTCCTCCGTCCGCTTGTTTGTATAAAGGCGACTTGCCCAGTGCACCCACTCAGGTCTCTCTTCGGGTACCAATCTGTGACCCCAGCTGGTCCAGGCCTGTCGGAATGCCTTGTTCCAGGCCTCATCCGTTTCACGGTTCAGGGAAGCGATATCTTCATCCTTATACACGGGCTTGAAAGGCGGAAACCCGTCGAGTAAATCTTGGTCGCTCATGATGTCTGTTATCATATGATTAGAGTGTATCTGGATACAGAGAGACTGGTGTTATTACCGTTGGTGTTGTTCAGTTGTGTGACAGAATAACGAGATTTGAGTTGAATGAAGGAGGGAGAAAGCTTTGCATGCAGCAAAGAATTTCAAACACATTCGGTCGCCAGTCTTAAAAGGCTGCCTGAGGATCAATACTTGACAGTGGCAGTATGGTAATTTTCAACCAAATGTGGGTCAGATCTTTATTTACTAACATCAACTGTTGGGCACGTCGGCCAACGCGAAGCCGGCCTGATAGATGAATCAACTTAACCCTTGCACACATGTTCAACATCAACCCTCTTGGAATGTAATCTCGTTGCCGTCTGTATTTCTCTGGTACTTCCTCGACAGTCATCATTTCGACCATTACACCACAATTCTGTACCGATCACGATGGCTGCCCATAAGTCTGCCGAGATGATACTCAGCCATGTCATCAAACTCGAGAACGCGGAGCAAAACCCCTTGGTGCCGGGAGCCACTCGATCCGCTGGATATTTTGCTATGCTGGAGGAGCGCCGCATGCTCCCTATGATGCAAGCGGAGAGCTTTAACAGTTTTCTCAAGCTATACTCAACTCAACAGGTTGGTCAAACTGACAAACACATCAGGTTAGAACCTTCAAAACAGAAATTTGCTAACGTAAGATAGGTTGTTATTGTCACCGCTAGCACAGCATCTGGCAAATCAACTCAATTCACCCAACGTATCATGTATCTTGAGTTGGACAAAGGTCTCCAAGTGGTATGCGCCCAGCCTCGAAGGGTCGCTGCGCGACGCATCGCCGAAAGAGTTGCAGCGGTGATGGACGTCCGCCTTGGTGACCAAGTGGGTATTCACCACCGTGATTACAACAACACCAACGAGACGACGCGGTTGAAGTTTGTCACTGAGGGCATTCTTCTGCGGCAGTATCAAGAAGACCCAACTCTCTCCCACTACGTAAGTAGATATCTATTAAGGCGAGGCTCCAATGCTCCTCTGTTGCTAACACACTCACAGTCATGCGTCATAATTGATGAATGCCATGAGCGAACTGCTGACGCAGACATCCTCCTTGCCCTAATGAAGAAGACACTTGTCGATCGGCCAGGACTGAAGTTAATTATAATGTCCGCGACCATGAGTGTACAGAAGTTCGCGGATTACTTTGGCGTATCTGACACGCTAGATGTCAAAGGAAGCGTTTTCCCTCTTGAGGTTCAATCTCTTAGTACACCAACCCCGGACTACCCCAATCTTACCCTAAGCGTTGTAAAGCACATTCATGAGAAGAAAGCCCTCGGAAACATCCTCGTGTTCTTGGCTTCTGCACATCAAATTGAGGTTGCTGTTTCGGAACTTCGCAAGGGTATCCAGGACCTCGATGTCGTGCCACTATACTCATCACTACCACGGGATGAACAGGTGAAAGCCTTCCGCTCAAGCAGCAATAGAATGTGCATAGTCGCGACAAACATCGCTGAGACCAGTCTCACAATAGAGGGAGTTGCTTACGTTGTGGGTACGTTGGCCAACTGGATGTCTGACGCTCAGATGAAGTGACTGACCGCGAATGACAGACGGCGGCATCGAGATACAAGAGGGTTACAACCCTCGGGTAGGCATGAAAACCCTGCTCCCAGCTGCGATTTCTAAGGCGTCTGCTGAGCAGAGAGCTGGCCGAGCCAACCGCACTCAATCCGGAGTACTAAAGAGATCTTTGACAGCACCTTTCTGAAGAGCTCACCCCCGAGTATTCTAAGAACAAATATCAAGAAGTACATCTTGATTCTGAAGAGTGCTAGTTTCAACGCGGTTGGTAGGTTCGACTTTCTGGAGCCGCCCCATCCCGAGGTCTATCTCCGAGGTCAGCAAGATCTCAAAGCGATGTGAGTTCTTCTGGAAATGTCCCCAGAGCCATTCCGACTTGGACAGGAACATGATCGATAGTAACGGAAGCATCTCCCCCGCCGGTAACGGTTCCTTGCAGCTTTCGATTGAGCAAGCTTGGTACAACGCTCTTGTGGAAGGCCTCAAACTCGGATGTCTGGACGAGATGATCAGCATCGCGGCTTTGTGCAGTACTCGACATTCCATCTTCGCCAAGCCTCACCCGCAACGGTACGCTGCTGCCATCGAACACGCAGAGTTTTGCAATCCGATATCAGATCACATGACTGAACTCGACGCTTTCTACAAATGGCAACAGCAGTGTAAACTCGGAGAGAAAGAGGCGGCAATATGGTGTCACGAGAAGTTTCTCGACGTCGAAGCGTTGAATGAGGCCCTCAAATTGCGCAAGGAGTTGCTTGTCAAGTGCTATGAGCTCTTTGGAGTCAAATCTGTACCTATGCTCAAATTCGGCGATGAGGAGTACGACATGAAAATACGAAAGGCAATCCTCGGCGGCTTCTACCACCATACCGCCACCGTTGACGATCCTGCCAAAGATCAGTACAAAACGCTTGACAATTACCCTGTCGGTATCGACCCAGATAGCTCTCTGGTAGGGATGGGTTGGAAATTTATCGTCTATAATGAAATAGGCTTCACTAGTCATACATACATGGATCGATGTACTGTGGTTGAGCTTGACTGGCTTCTGGTAAGTTTGCTACACTTATCAAATATGATGAATTAACTTATGGCTCCAAGACATCGACTACTTCAACACTGAGAACCTGCCGCAGGACTACAACGGCAGGTTGTGAAACAAAAAGGTTCAAGAAATATTGGTCAATTTCGACCGTCGTCCAGAACAACCAACAGCTCAACGCTCCTGATCGGCGGAAGCCTTCCAAAGCACCACCGCGCATACAACACTTATAAGAGATTTTTCGAGACCCTTTACTACCCATTGGACAACGATGTACGTTTCCGTTAATATAACTGGAAAGATATGAGTCTGTATCTGCGTCTGATAGCGATAATATGTGATTCTGGTACGAACATTGCTATTGCTGTAAAGCATCCGAAACTGAGAAGATACTGGGGGTTTGGCAAATTGACGTGAGAGAATGGCATGAGGAATGATTCTACTGTTCTAAGTCGGGACAGCTAATGCACATGCACTTTCAAAACGAATGAATCTATTTGGTTGTATCCTCTTGTAAAACCACGTCCTTGCAGCACTTATTTTGATCCTAAATTTTTAAATACAAAACTCTTATTGTACACCTTTCAGGACCATAGACACAGAAGGAAAGGCATTTGGTGGAGTGGTAGTCATGAGGCATTACTTACTGAAAATGAGAGAGAAACATTAAATATTAGATATCATCAGTAGACAGGCAAGCAACAGGTGGCTGCATGTCTCAAATTGGCAAGATGTCTTCGAATGCTCAAAAATCTTGGAAAGGGAACACTGGACAGAATGAGACGTGGTTGCAGTGGCCTAGATTGATAGAGGTTAAATTATTGCAAAGTAGCTATGACTACAGGGGGTTGCGTTCTAAGCAAACGTAAGGATGAACACCTTACGCCCTTTTCCTGCGTCATTGCCAAAACCCAGCGCAACTGCCAATACCCCTAAGTACGAATCAAATGCATTGACTTTTTCATACTATCGTTTGCTACTGCACAGTTTCTCAAGTCGACGGGGATGTCATTTCATCCAAACCAATAGCTTGTAGGGGCGACCTTGTTGGGCGGGTTCCTTTAATCGAGCCGCGAGATGGTGTCGGGCTAGCTTCGTGGGTCGGGGGATATAAGTCGTATGAAGCTCATCGTCTAGATGGTAGCCAATCTGTCAGTCATCTATGCAAACCTGAATGTCAACACGTACCTATGCTTCAAGGAACCAATTCATATCTGAGGAAGCAGGGGAGGAAGAACGTCAACCTCATTGAGGGGCTCGCTCAACGTCGAGGGTTGGTACAGTGGCAGCGCCATTGAAGGTTTGAACGACTGGTTCGAGTGTGAACCACAATTGGCATGTGCTCAGTAGTAGCCTTGTAAAGACACTTGGGGACATTAAGAGCCAGGATGAAAGGCAGCAAGCTGGGATCAGATCGAACACGGGGACGAGATGGAGTAAGCTGGGATGAATGCAGTAAGCAGGCTTGGATGAGAGCAGTAAGCAAGGTGACATGGAATAGATCATTTTCAGTGTCGATTTCAACGCGTCCCCTGAAGCAATCTTGTGAAAAAGAGGCTACATCCCGATGTGCTTGACGACTGAAAGGTTCAGCAGAATGGTCATGTCACCCTTGGAAGTCGCTCTGATCAGAGTGTTTCGTGTCTGGTTGTTTGGCGTTGGGCTGGAGTCATTTGTCGAGTGTTTGATTCGTGTTTGTTAAGCTTCATGCGATTTAGCCGATTGCGGGGCACGTGACATGCACGGAACATGACCAAAACACCAAGTACCTTACCTTATTCAGCTTGCATCAGCCAGCCAGGGACAGGGATAGAGTAGAACAGTTAATGAGTTATGCAATTGAAAGGAATAGGTCAGTAAGATGATATGGAGTTACTGAGATACGTGAATAATGTCTCAATATATGACGAAGTTCAACACTGACACTGCCTAACATTTATGGGCAATAGCCACTGTGATAAAACTGGCCTGTGCGCAAGGCTTGCAGGAAAATATCGGCTCGCCTGCTGTAGTGAATGAGCCCTCAGTAAGCAGTGGGGCACCAGCCGCGGAATGCCCTCGTACAGCCTCAGCTTTCCTTGCACTGAGACATGTGCTTCGCAAAGATGTCCAACTCTTCCTCAGGGCTTTCCACTCAACTCATCAACTCATCAACTCATCAAAAGAGGCATGCATCTTGAGCAATGTTACTGGCTCGGAGATAGCTATCATTCTTTCGGACCGTCCATATACGCACGCGGCAGCTCAGCTCTGCCCTACAAGTGGATCCACGATCGACAAATGTCGTCCAGATTAGTGGCTGGGCCTCTGAAATGTCGCCTGTGGCAGCAACTAAGAATCGGTGTTAACACTAATCTCCAGGCGGTTTACACCTATATCGCAGATAATTTCTAAACCCGAAGCCATGTCGTCAGACTAAAAGTTCACTAAGATAAGGGCAGAACATCTTGCTGAGACCGACAGTATTTACAGTCGATTCATTTGTTATTCTCTTCAACAGTTCTTCCCAAAGACCACGAAACCATTCATACTCAACATGTCGCCAACAAAAGGTCTCGTTCTCGTCACGGGCGCCAATGGCTTCATCGGCGCACGCACCGTCGAAGCTTTCCTTGCCGCCAACTATTCTGTCCGTGCTGCAGTGCGAAGTCAATCCTCAGCCTCCAGCCTCCTCTCAGCACTCCCTTCATACGCCTCCTCCGGCCAACTCACGAGAATTCTAGTTCCCGATCTCATGGCCAGGGGAGCCTTTGACGAGGCTGTAAAAAATACTACCGCAATAGCTCATGTCGCGGCGCCAGTTGACTTCAGCAACACCAATATCGACTACGTCATCGGTTCTTCGCTGCAAGGGACTCTCGGAATTTTAGAGTCCGCTGCCAAAGAGCCTGCAGTGAAGTCGTTTGTGTATGTGTCTTCTATCGTGGCTGTCAGAGGCTGTAAACCGAAATATCCAGAGAAGGGTTACACGGAAGAAGACTGGAATGACCAAATTGAGGATGCGATCGTCAAGGCCGGCTCGGAGGTGACAGGCCACCAAATCTACGTCGCAAGCAAGGTCAAAGCCGAGCGCGCATTCTGGGAGTTCCGACAAAGGAACAAAGACCGCATCAATTTCACAATGACAGCTGTCAACCCGGTCTGGGTAGCTGGACCACCGCTGATCCTACCTGAAGACCCGGAGAAGTTGAGTGAGACAGCCATCGTTCCTTATCGCATCATGAACGGGGAAAACATGTCGTCTGCTGGACCTGGCAATGGAACACACGTTGACGTGCGCGATGTTGCACGACTCATGTTGTTTGCAGTTGACAAGAAAGAAGTGGCTGATGGGCAACGGTACATCGCTGGCGGGAATGGCAACTTTGGAAACATCCAAGCTTATCTCGATCTATTGCGAAAGGCTTATCCGGAAAGACAAGGAATTATTAGGAAAGGCGAACCAGGAAAGGGATACCTGCAGGACTACAGTATTCCAAATGGGGCGTTCAAGGTCGATGCTAGTAAGGCGGTTGAAGCAACAGGCCAGGGTTGGATCCCGTTTGACCAGATGGTCTTGGAGTCTGCAAAGGCATACGAAAGGTATTTTTGAAGACAAGGCGCTACTTCTGTCAGCGGATAAACTTGAGTCAGGGGAGACTTATTGTGTTGAGAAGAGAATACAAACATGGTTTCGTGCCTCCCCCAGCTAACCTCATCTGTTTCAAGTATGTACATCCTTATTCGTGGCCATACGAGCCTAGAGTTGTATGATATTGCAATTCTGTCTCCAAATTTTCAGGGAAGCCAACACTCTCGTAGCTCAGGACCATGTAATGTCACATCCGCAAAGATTCTGGCGCTTGGTGGTGTATCTCTGCACTGCCACTCTGTTCTCCTCAGCAAGGCTGGAAAAGGCTTCCAACTGTCACCCTGACCAGTGTCGAGCATCCGAACCTGGTACAGTTTGAGGTGAACTTATACACAGGCTAAGTATCTCAGCTCTTTACAAGTATTGGCATAAGTCCAAGGCGGCACGGAAACATGCATACCTGTGCAAGTGATGGTGGGGATTGTCAAGGCGGTAACTCATGTGCTCCAGTTGCATCCAATATTTTTCAACGCATCACATCGACATCTAGACTCTCCTGACTGGCATAAGGTTTTCTGCCTCAGCAACAGCCCTGTGATAAGGTTGTTGGAGGTTAAAAGAGGCTTCAGCCCCAGGGCACAAAGGTAAAGAAAACCAATTAAAACGTATGGGCAATATACTTACGGTTGCCTAATATCTTGCTTTTGGCTGAAAAGCTAGATATCCTGATGATAGACTGTAAAGGTGTATAAATTAGTAAGATGGACCAATTGGAGATTCGGTTATGTTCAGGACTATGTTTTCAGTTAAATAAAGCTTCACTAAATGGATCACAAAGGGTTTAAACACAAAGTATCCCGTGTTTCAATGATTGTTCGCTTACCTACAGCACGCTCCGACACTCATAGTTCCAACCACTTGCTTCTCTAAATCACAGCCTTCAGCCAAAGATCAACTCCTCAATCCCGCACTACTTATAGTCAACATGCATTTCTCTATCATCATTCCGGCCCTTCTCTCCTCCTCAGCCCTTGGGCTCGCTGTACCCCAGGCCGAGGATTCAAAGCTTACGGAACGTTTCGACGGCCCTGGGGCCTCTGTGGAGGAGGGTTTCACTGTCCCTGAGGATAATACTCCAGGCGAACCCTACCGGGTTCATATGGACGACGATGAAGTCGCAAATCATACCAAGGTTGACATGAACCCTGAGTCGATAGGCGTAGGCGACGACACTTCGTCGGCCTTCTGGCGAGTTACCTGTGAGGGCTCCTCACTTAATGAAACTGATGCCGACATCGCGATCAACCTGTTGATTACCGGGTGCGGAAGTGGCCACTTTGATGTGCCGCCATACGATCACTACTACATTATTTCCGGGAAGGTGGCCAGTTACTTTTGCAACAACAGCTCTGGACAGCCCACTTGCAACGCAACGGTTATCCGCGAGCAGATCCGGGACCGTGTGAGCGGCCGATGTGGCGATTACAAGGCAGGTTGGGCACGCTGGGACAGTTCTAATGGTCATGTCAGCGTGGGTTACCAGAATGTTGATAGCGAAAACTTTTTCTGCGGCCGGAATCACTAAAAGAAGAGGAACATTCGAAGGAGTGGGTTTGAGCCTTGCTTTCTGATTATGGTGAGATCGTGCAATACCATAGCACTCCCAAAGCATGTATAGACCAGAAGATCCTACTCGTTCTTGGGCGTTTAAGATAGACCGAGGGAGGACAAGCGATGCTCGAACTCGGGGGAACAACGAGTACTCCATACGTCTGAATGGTTTAGAATAAGACGCTTTGTATTTGAACATTGGGCCACTGTGGTTACCTCCATATATTCTGGCATGAGCTCCGAATGATGACAAATTTAATGCTAGACGTGTCCGTTGATACAAAGCAAGGTTAGATCCAGCAAAAGTAGACAATGGCCAACGCCGCATGCTACGATGGCAACGACCTCATGAGGTAGCATAGGAAAGAAAGTTAGCAGGATCAGAAATCCTGAAAAGAAAGGCCTTACCCCCCGCACTCCCACATCACGATATTTCCATTTGTCACCTTTGCAGTAGCTCTGTGATCCCATCTAGTGATGACAAGGATGGACGCCGGTACTAGCTTCGGGGATGTTAGGTCTCAGGAAACAAGAGCAAGAGGATATCAGAACTTAGTATTGGGTGTCAGGCTAAACTCAATAAAAGATATCCTAAGCTTATGCTAAGTTACCTAATAAGTCTTTTTGTCGTTTAGGATCATGTCTTGAGCTTTCTTTCGTCCCCGAGGAGAGGAGGAATACACGTGACACAGATTGCGGGGTCAAACTCGTGAGGACAATTATCCATGTCGCATCCCCGGATTCGCTTTTCCGTCCAACCTTTACCCAGTTTCATCCTCTCTTTTCCGTTCGGTACAGCCTCAGTCAGTTTCACGCATACACGAAATTACCTCTGGACGAGTGGATAGACGTGGCTCCAATGACTTCAGAGCGCTCCATACTCCCAACACCGTCAGATACCAACAGCATACATGTAGCGAAGAAGCGGAAAAAGAACGCTGAGAGGGTCAGAGTGACAAGGGCGTGCGATGGATGCAAGAAGTAACGCAACCCTAGGCAATTTGTAGATCGACCATAAGCTAATCTGTGTAGGCGGAAGATCAAATGCAATGGCATGCAGCCGTGCAAGTTCTGCACCCGGACAAGGGCCTTGTGCACCTTTGACTCGGCTTATGCGAGAGGTCGTTTGCCGGTGATACCCTCAGCGGACGAGGTTGGAGATGAGAGCATAACCGTCTCGGCTCAAGATACAATGCCTCGGAGCGACAACACTAGCCCTACGGATTTGACGCAGCAGTACCAGGGTGTAGAGTTGCAGGAATATGGCATGTCATCCCATCTCATGGACCAGAGCGGCACAGGCTCGGGCTCACGGGCTGTAACGTCGGTGCAGCAGTCCCCCGAGCCATCGCAGGAGGATCTTCAGGGTCACTACATCGGGCCAGCCTCTGGCGTCTCATTCCTTCTCAGGGTTCAGAAACGAATGCATCAAGCAATATCTTTCTCTGGACCAGGAAGCATCTTTACGTTTGGTGATGCACCTCTTCAAAACCCTGATTATGATCCAAACTTTTGTATGATGCTTCCCAAAGAGGATGCTCAGCGCTTGGTGGATCGCTACTTCGACTTTGCCATGCCGACATACCGTTTCCTTCACCGACCCACGATTCAGGAATGGTTCTCAGAGTTTTATGAGACGTTGGGCACTATGCGTGACCCAAATAATTCTGCAGCCAAAGTCGCGTTGCTCTTCATGATTTTGGCCCATGCTAGGGTGTACATGCCAGAGAACGACAGACCCGGACCTTCTGATCTGAGGTTAGACACTCATCCATTACGCTATTCTGTGCTAAGCATTCTACAGCTCGCGGTATTACTTGGCAGCTGAACATCAACTCTCCAAAGAGAGCGGTTCAATACGACTCACCAGCGTTCAGGCTCGTCTCTTACAGTGTTACTATCTCGGAACTCAATCCCGGGTCAACCACTGCTGGAGTCAATTTGGTATCGTTACAAACCTGGCTCTTGCTATCGGCCTGAATCGAAATAAACGACCCGGCGTCATAAGCGGTCTGAATCATATTGAAGTCGAAAGTCGTCGAAGAACCTTTTGGTGCGCCTACACTCTCGATGCATATCTCAGCGTATCTCTAGGCAGACCACGCAATTTTCACGATGACGATATCGACACAGAGCTTCCGGCCTGTGTTGATGATAACGACATAACTAAGGATCACATAAACCTTGCTGGGTCAACGAAAGGCTATTCGGTTATGCTTGCTCCGCTTGGGCATATGAAGTAATAACCCCATTTAATTTGCAAGATGCATACTGACTAATTACCTAGGCTTGCACGCATCATAGGTCAAATCCTTCGTGGTCTTTACTCAGTCAAGCCTATCTCGATCTCCAAACGTTTAGAGGAAACGCAACTTGTCTCGAAAGCTCTCGCAGATTGGCGAGCTGAGTTCTCCCAGTTTCTCGATGCCGACTACTTCAGCACATCATTTCTCGTTCCAATCGTTCAACGGCAGCGCAACGTTCTGAACCTAACCTACTGGCATGCCATAATACTCACGCATCGACAAGCTGTCCTCAACAACTTTGCAAGGATATCACGTCAGAATAGAAGAGACAGTGAGAACGATGCTGCAACTCAAGAGAGTGTGAAAAGGTGCCTTGAAGCTGCCATCCAAACAGTCGGTCTGATCGATGAAATGACCGACAACGGACAGATGTTCCGAGCATTCTGGGTTCGTGCAACTAATTAATTTCATGATATCAAAGCTGACCAATATCAGGTTACGGCATACTTTGCCTTTACTGCAGCCATGGTTCTGTATATCTATGTGATCCAAAAATGGGCTTCACCCCCTGAGACATATAGTGAATATTTTACAGCTGCAGCTCGATGCCAATCTCACATGTCAACCATGATCGAGAAAGGCTCCTTATCAGAGCGATACTGTTTCCTGTTGGAAGAATTACGAGTGGAGGCCTTGCGACAGGTCAATCGGATGCATCCAAACGTATTTCTGGACGGACATGCACAAGACAATGCTTTTCAGTCCAATGTCATACCGCTGGATACGCCAAGCGACAAGACATCTTATACAGACTTAATGGGCGAGAATGGATTGGACTTTAACGGCATTTCTGGAGTGGATTTCGAAACGGGTTGGTCCCAATTTGCATCGATGGTCTCGTCAGGCCTGGGTAACCTGGATGCTTTCCTTGATGATGAGGTCTTTCGGCTTTAGGAGCAACTATAATACATAGGCTTGGCATTCGGCCTCTGATGGACCGAGTAATGTGACCCTCAACGCATAACATCTGATCACGGAATCTTGCCAATCAGCGGGCGTAACGGATATGATCTTACCTTTTCCAGATATCGGATCTAAAGGCGAAGCTGCATCGGAAAACCGAATATGGTGAAGAAGAAAACCCGGGGCCTTGACCTTGAATGACAAAAAGACTGAGGTAAATTAGATTAAATTTATAATAATTTTGCTAAGTTTAGTATACCTTTTGCTTAGTTTATTTTAATATCCTCTGTCACTGTCTGACATTTTCTCGCCCGCCGAGGCTGATGATAAATCCGCTCGAGGTCTTGGTTGTGGAGCGGATGCGGGGAACCTCACGCTAGCTTCCATGTTCGTCTTTACCATTCCTTGAGTCGAATAAAGTCAACCTGTTGAAACCACCAGAGGTACTTATTATCTTGCGTGAGCGGACATCGAATTGACTTTGCCATTGTTTATCAATACGTTCGCATATCACAGTTCCCAAAATGGCATCCGCAGTCTCAAAGCGCCTCGAAGGCAAGACAATTCTCATCACCGGAGCATCCTCCGGCATCGGAAAGGCCACAGCCTTTGAGTTCGCCCGCACCAGCCCCAAGAACCTCAAGTTGGTCTTGACAGCACGACGAATTGACAGTCTTCGTCAGATTGCCGAAGATATCGTCAAGGAAGTCGGCGATGGCGTCAAGGTGCACCCTGTCCAGCTCGACGTCAGCAAGCCTGAGGAGGTGCGCTCTTTCGTCAGCAAATTGCCCGCCGAGTTTGGTGAGATTGATGTCTTGGTGAACAATGCGTTAGTCTCTTTATTTCAAAGATCGAAGAAGTGATTCACTGACATATTTCTCGCAGCGGTCTTGTCAAGGGTGTGGATAAGGCTCCTGAGATCAAGGAGGAAGACATCAATGTCATGTTTGCTACCAACGTCACGGGCTTGATCAACATGACGCAAGCTATTCTCCCCATGATGCTGAAGCGCAACAACGGCGAGGGAGCCGGTGACATCATCAACATTGGCTCTATCGCAGGACGTGAGCCTTATGTTGGCGGTAGCATCTACTGTGCGACCAAGGCTGCCATCCACTCATTCACCGAGAGTCTGCGAAAGGAGCTTATCTCGAAGCGCATCAGAGTCATCCGAATCGATCCTGGCCAGGTGGAGACCGAGTTCTCGGTAGTCAGATTTTATGGAAACAAGGAAAAGGCTGATGCAGTCTATGCGTGAGTTTGCACCTCAGCAGGTCGATGAAGAACCATGCTAATCAGTAACAGTGGTTGCGAGCCTTTGACACCAGATGATATTGCTGAAGCAATTGTATTTGCTGCTGGCAGAAGAGAAAATGTAGTCATTGCTGATACCTTGATATTCCCTAACCACCAGGCTGCAGCTACGATTATGCACAGAAAGAGTTAGAAGTAGATTAAGACACCAGTACAAATAGACGTTCTCAAACAATAAATGGTCGCGCGATTAACTGAAAACATGGTGCTGTGCAAAGCTCTCAAGGAGATCTTTAATTATTTCTCATCGAACTTTGATCAGAACGACCAATCGCGACTGTCAAGTATTGCATTGCACAGCTCAGAAGTGATGACCGCCGTTTGTCCAGGCCGCTACCCTCTGTTGCTTCACTCACCTCTTTCGAAAACTGAAGTAGTCACTGGCATCTTCCAAGTGGCCAGTCGGATCTAGGGACAAAGCCAGCCGTTCGCCGTTAGAGTTAGACAACTCCGGTCTTAGGGCCATGTAGGATGACCGACTACCTTATCTCTGCATGCATTCAACCTAATCTAGAGCCTTCGCGTATCCTACGTCCTACCGCCCGCAACCTCATACTTTTCTCGGCAAATCGATTTTCGGCTTCGGGTATTTTTCTTCGTGGAATCAGGCCCAGACCGAGTCAAGTGCAGTTGGAGTAGCGTTGCATTCGCCCAACGCCTTGCGGGGGATCGGCAATGCTCACTCTCGCTTGTCGGAAAAAGACATTCCCAACCACCTCACTGCTAGCTTTTCCGCAATAGCTCCTAAGTCCCATGACTCAAGACTGCGTAGCATGTGCATATTGCATTCCCGTTGCTAATTATCCAACGTCGGATCTGGATAAACGGGCATGATCCGCTGACCCCCGCGCTTATTCAAGAGTCCGCTGGCGACCTGGCGAATGGAATCCGGTGACTATTGCGTCTCCCTCTCGTGTGGAGACCACGGATTCATATCATGGAAGAAGGATATTGAGGCAAATTCCCACCTAAGCCACAGTCCAGAGGCTTTAAGTACCTGTAATCTTCCAAAAGCATTCTTCTAGTTTGCTTCTACCATACACAATATACAACACTCAAACTCCTTTCGTAAAGTCGATTCGATAGTCATCATGTCTTTTTATAGAGCTCCACCAAGCGGCGTCTGGGCACCAGCGATCACATTTTTCGACCATGAGACAGATACACTAGATACCGATTCACAAGCAGCATATTACTCTTATCTCTCTAAAACGGGTCTCGCAGGCCTTGTCGTGCTCGGAACAAATGCCGAGACCTTTCTGTTGACGCGCGAAGAGCGCAAGGCATTATTACAGACGGCACGTCAAGCATGCGGGCCATCATTCCCTATCATGGCCGGCGTTGGTGGACATTCAACCAAGCAAGTCTTAGAGTTCATCAACGACGCAGCTGATGCCGGAGCCAACTACGTTTTGCTTCTCCCTCCTGCTTACTTCGGAAAGCAGACAACACCAGAGGTCATCAACAACTTCTTTGACGATGTTGCGAAGAGCAGTCAACTGCCTATCGTCATTTACAACTTTCCCGTCGTTTGCAACGGCATCGACCTGGATTCTGCCACCATTGCCGCTCTAGCCGAGAAGCATAGCAATATTGTTGGCGTCAAGCTGACTTGCGGAGCTGTCGCAAAAATAACGCGGCTTTCGGCAGAGCTTCCTGAGGAGCGGTTTGCAATCTACGGTGGACAGTCAGACTTCCTGATAGGAGGCCTGGCTGCTGGTTCTCACGGGACTATTGCTGGCTTCGCCAATGTTGTACCCAAGACAATCGTGCATATCTACAACCTCTACCAAGAGGGCAAGTTCCAAGAAGCCATGGCTCTACACAAGAAGGCGGCGCTAGCTGAGCAGCCTTGCAAGGCTGGAATTG